>KK901755.1:0-10370 GCA_000696445.1 Aquilaria agallochum
GAACTTACCAACTATCTCATAATGGTAATTACCAACGGCTTCATAACCACTACCTTACCAACTGCTGGGCAGTTGGTAACTTACCAAACTTACCAACTGCTGGGCAGTTGGTAAATTGTTACCAACTGCCCAGCAGTTGGTAACTACAACTACGCGATGGAAACCAAGCCTGGTTCATGACCGTTAGTAAATTACCAACGTGAATTTTACCAACGTGTATACGTTGGAATTTACCAACGTGTTATTGATTGCGCGTTGGTAAATAATTTTCCAACGTATCGAATACCAACTGCCATTTACCAACGTGCAGCAATTGGTAAATTCAGGTTACCAACTGCTGCACGTTGGTAACTGGCAGTTGGTAAAGTCATATATTTTAGTAGTGAACATTTTCAACCAGTTGGAAATTCTCAACCTATTGAGAACTGAGTCCCAGATCAAAAAGTGAACTTTTATGCAATGGCTAGAATGTTGACTAGGTTGGTGTGAAATCTACATAGCGATCTGAGTTGGCATGAATTTAATTTGAAAATTTTAGGATTTCTAGATCATTTTTTTCATCTGGAAGGCTTTTCCATCAATTTTCAACATGCTGATGCATTTTAACCGGTTGTTCTTAACTTCATGTGACTATGGTAAGTTTTGTCTCCAGAATTCAATCAGTTGGTTTGTTCTAACTTGTTACTTTAAGGACCCATGAAGTGAGCATAATCTCGGGTTTAAAAATGCTTTAATATATCAACTACTTGAGGCTTTCTAACTTGTTGTTTTGGCTTCCCTTGAAACTTAGCTTCAATAACTATCAAATTTTAACTTCTTAACAAGGCATTACGTTCACAATTCTTGCTACTTCTCTTTGGATGAAATGCATAAGAACAACATATAAAATTTTCATATTACATTGCATAATAAAATTGTCTTATTACAGATAGTTGTCGCTAATTTTTCACCGGACTTTTAGCGATTGTTTGTCATCTCTAATTAGTGATGTTTTTTGTCATCACTAATTCTGCCATTGCTAAATCATTTTTTTCTAGCAGGGAACACATCAATCATTCATAAATATTTTCTTATCATTAAAATTATAAGTTAAATGATTGGAACAAATCTAATACATAATTATGAAAGAACCCCTTCTGCTTGACGTATTTACGACCTTGTGCCACCGCAATTTAGTGGTCTTTTGAGTGGCAGATGGAGGTGAGAAACTAAGAGAAGTGGGACGTTAACGTCAAGGTATTCGGCACTGTTATCATTAGGTATATAGCACTATGCAAATTATAGATATATTTCATTGTATACTATGCAACATACCATTGCCTTTTTACACAAAAATATTAAAATATTAGTTTGAGATGAAAAACATGCAATATAATTTTTTCACATTTTCATATGTATTATAATTATTTTTAATAAATTTTTTTTATATATATAAAATACATATAAAAGATGATAGTTTTTACACAAAAACACAAAAAGTGGAATATATAGAATAAAATAAATATTATTCAGTAAAAAAACTAATTTAGTATTATGTGAGAGAAAGGAAATAATAATCTAGTAATAATAGCATATTTTTTAATATCATATTAAGTTCCTACATGACTCAAAGTATATATGATGCTTTTGTCTTATAAGTTTGTTCCACAAAAACAAAAGTACGCAAAGAGCTAAAACAAATCAAAAGTATGACACGATATAAAATAAAAAATAAACTAAAAAAATAATACCTTGGTATTTTATATAATGCAAAAGTATGTGATACATTAATATAAAATAAAAAAAATTCTATCTCCCGGTGTGCGGCAAACCAATGGTATACTGTGTGGTATATCATAATAAATGATCCAAAACACTTTAAAGTATTGTTGCAAGTGATATATTTATGGTAACCATGGTATATCATAGCATACCATGAGGTATTCTAACATACAACAAAAAATGACATACCACATATATACCGCACATCCACTGTAAGTGGTTTACCGTTATATACAATGATATTTAATTCTATGATTAACATGAAGGTGATTCTTCTCTCCTCTCATATTACTGTAGCCCTAGAAGCTTGTCCTTTTTTTTTTTCCTCTTTCTTACTTAAAGTAGAAATTGTCTCAAATATTAATCTCCACCCTTATTAAAAATTGTAGATCTTTCCCAAATCTTGATATACATTGCATACTTCTCTATCAGTTCTTAAGTCATTCTAAAATTTCTAAAGCCTAACGCATTAATTTGTGGAATAAAAAGTATTAATATATTAATTTGTGAATTTATAAAATTTTTATTTTTATCTAATCTATGCTTTTAGAGAAATAATTGAAAAAAATATAGAAACAATTTATATACATTGTATTCTTTTTATTTCTCGATGTTGGGACTCGAGTTTTATACTTTCTAGAAAAGGGTTCGAAATCCAAACAAATTTTGTTTGAAATCCAAACCCAATTTAAATCGTGAGAATTACATATTCTTTTAAACAAATTATCCAACCCAGATTTTCTTTTCTTTTTCATTGCACGACACAAATTTTTAAAGTTCTAATCAATCGAAGTTATTTGTTTTTTCTTGTAATTTTTAAGTGTAATTAGGCAAAGGTATAGTGTTATAAGAGTAGGCTGAAACTAGAAAGAGGAGCTCAAAACTATCTAGAAAACTTTTTAAAATTTAAATGAATAAAAATATTATAAAAATGAAAGCGGAAATCACGATGCAAAATGGAAGGATTTTGTAGCTTAGATCAATAAAGTAATCCAGGAAATGTAGAATGTTTTGTTGACATGATTATTTGGTCAACAATGCAGCAAGCAAAATTATGATTTGCCCATTAGCAATTTGGTAATTTATGTCAAAATATGTAAATTAATTATATTTTATTATTTTATATATTTATATATGATATTTTGATGTGAAATAACAATTAAAAAACAAATTACCTTCACCAATGCACCGCAGTAAACCATATATTATGGTATATACCGTGCAAAATGTAACAATAAACTGATTAAATATATATAAAAGTTTGTGAAATACCACAATAAAGCACGCGAAAGAATGATAAATTTTTAAAATTTTTGCACCTTATACCCAAATAAATGAAATTTCACATGAGATTTGAGATTTCGTGAAATTAAAGAGGATGCATGTACCATTGCTTCCAAATAATCATCTTGGGAGTGGTTTTAGCCAAAACTGGAATTTCATCATAGTTTTCGAGTGAATTTTCGCGCTCTCTCTCCCCGTGAGAGTTTCCCTCTCTAAATGAGAGTTCCCCTGAGAACTGTATTCAGGCTGGTCTAGTCTTCGATCATTATTTGAGAGATCTGCTTGTCGCTTACTGATTGCTCTCGGTCTGCTATTTCTGATTGGATAATTGAACAGGAAAGTTGAACACGTTTCGCTTATAACATCTGCAATCGGCTCTTCACCAACCCACTAGATCAGGCAGAGGATTTTTCTTGGCTTAGATTGGAGATCCGGTTGATGCAGGTGGCCTGCCCAGTGGCTTTCAATAGGATCTTTGGGTTGAATCTGCTTGATCACTGTGGGAGAATCAGGTGGAGCTTGAGTCCGTTAGATAGGTGCTATCGTCCGATCGATTTCTTGATTTTGTTTCTTGCATCATTTTCTTGGATTTAAGGCTGACAAGTGAATTAGATCTCGTCTAATGCTTATTAGTATATGTGTGTAGAAGGTTATTCTTGCATTAGTGTCGTAATAGGATCTTGTTTCGATTGCAGTATATAGGCAAGATGGAAACGACATCCGAGGGTGATACTTTCCCCAATCTAGAGTCAGAGGGGTTGGAGGAACTAGTTCTGGATCTTCAGCTTGATCTGGAAACAGGTGACCAGGTTATATCTCTTGTCGGGAAGATTATATCGGAAAAGAAGTTGAATCAGAAAGGAATTATGAATATCTTGTTGAAGATTTGAAAAAACTATGGAATATATGCGATTAGTTTTCTGGATGAAAAAACTGCGCATTGTGTGTTTGTGGACTGGGAGATGATTGATTGTGTTCTGGATGAGGGCCCATGGAATATTATGGGATGCATACTATCTCTTCAGAAATGGTTGCCAACACAGTCTCTGCAAGATTTGTGCTTCACAGAAGTTCCGTTTTGGGTCCAAATTCATGGTTTGGCTCTTAACCTGATGACCAAGTCGAATGGGTAGGTAATTGGCAAACAATTTGGCCAAGTGATGGTGGTTAAGGACCCATGAAATATGGGAGAATTCTGTAAGGGATATCTGAGGATCAAGATAAAGCTGAATATTACGGAACCTATCAAAGCTGGATTTTGGCAGATGAAATCTGTTGGGTGCAAGAAATGGATAGCTACGAGATATGAAAGACTAGGGGACCTCTGTTATACATGTCGTAGGCTGGGGCACACTGACATTAGCTATAACTCAACCAGTAATGATGAGCACTGGTCAGTAGACGTACGGCCCCTAGTTAAGAGCTCCTACACCAAAAGGTGCTGAGGATCTTGCCAAACCTCTTCCACCAAGGCCAGACCACTTACGGCCTGGAACCTTAGTAAGATCGAATATGCATAAAAAGGCCACTGATGGATTATCATCTGAATCCCCAACTACCCAGGACTCCCAACAGCTACTTAAAACTGTGCCTAACTTACTCCAGTCCAGCATTGAGAGTATACCAACAAAGTGTGCTGATCTAAATCATTAATCTCAAGCTCCTGATACCTTAGGGGAATCTGATACCACTGGGGCTGAGGAGGATGAGTCCAGTGAGGTGGTGTCTCAGAGAAGGGGTAGGAAGAGAGGGAGACCTCTTAAGAGGAAAATAGCAGAACTGGAAAATTTAGTAGAGGAGAATGCTGGAAAAAAGAAACCTCGAGAGAATAACACATCTGAACATGGGTCTAGTGGCTGCCCTTCAGCCACACGGGTGCCATGATCATTATGAGTTGGAACTGCCAGGGGATAGGGCCAACCCTGACAGTTCAGCACCTGGATTGGCTCTTAAGGAAATACAAACCTCATATATGTTTTTTAATGAAGACAAAGAACAAGAAGGAGAAGTTGGAAATGGTTAAAAGGAAGATTAAATACAAAAATGCTTGCTATGTTGATCCTATTGGTATGTCTGGAGGGCATGCTCTTTGGTAGACTAATGCTGTTCATGTTAGTATTGGTATGAGGTCAAAGAATTTTCTGGATACAACAGTCACAGACGAAAAGACTAATACCAGTCGCATTACTTGGGTTCATGCAGACCCAAAATTCTCTGACAGGAAGAGAAATTGGGAAGTCCTAAAATGATTAGCTTCTAGAAATATATTACCCTGGCTATGCACAGGGGATTGGAATGACATAGCAGCCCAATGTGAGAAAATTGGTGGTAGGCTGAAAGCTTAAGACCAGATTATGGAATTTCAAGATATAATGCTAAAAACTCAACTTCAAGATGTTGGCTTTCAAGGACAGAAATGCACCTGGTCAAATGGCAGAAAGGATGGGATAGTCTAAGAAAGGATTGATAGAGCTTTAGTGAGCCATTCCTGGAGAGTTATGTATCCAAACTCTCTAGTGTATCACTGCCCTCGGATAGGTTCTGATCATTGCCCTATAATACTCAAAACTGAGAGTGAATGTATTAGGCGCAAGAAAAAGTTCAAATTTGAGCACATGTGGACTCAGGAGCCGACTTGTAGAGATACTATTAAAAAATCCTGGGATGTGAAGGCAGGCAAGGACACATATGCTCTTTAAGACAGTTTGATAAGCTGCAACAGAGATCTGATCAAATGGAGTAAGGTACATTTCCCAAATAATAGACAGGAAATTGAGGCTTTAACTTCAAAACTGGTTGATCTGCAGGACAGCTATGAAACCCTGGATAGTAGAGTTGAAAACCAAATCATAAATCAAATAGAGAAGCATTGGTCTAGAGAGGAAATGTACTGGCAACAACGCAGTAAAGTTGATTGGTTAAACCTGGGGGACAGAAACACTGCCTATTTTCATAACGTAACTATTCAGAGAAGAGCCTTAAACAAAATTCTAAGGATCCAGAATAAGCAAGGGATTTGGATGGAAAATGAGGGTGATATTATAAACATGTTCAAGCATTACTATACAGATTTATTTAGCTCAGAAGGGTTGGTAGGCATGAGTGAAGTGTTGGGCCACATTAAAACAGTAGTTCAAGCGGAGATGAAAGAAAAGCTTCAAAGAGATGTGTCAGCAGATGAAATCAGGGTAACTGCTATTCAAATGGCTCCTCTTAAGGCTCTTGGGCTGGATGGTTTCTCAGGAATTTTCTTCCACAAATATTGGGAAGAGGTTGGGGAAAGTGTCACCAGCGCAATCTAAGCTTTTTTTAAGCAAGGTATTTTTAATTCCTCCATAAATCGAACAACTATTGTTCTTATCCCTAAAGTTCCCCATCCTGAAAAAGTCACACAGTTTAGACCTATTAGTCTGTGTAACTACTGCTACAAAATTATCTCTAGGGTCCTTGTGAATAGACTAAGGCCACACATGAATAATGTTATATCGTCTTCTCAAAATGCTTTTGTTAATGGGAGACAAATCCATGATAACATTTTAATAGCTCATGAGGCTTTTCACTGGTTAAAAACAAAAAAGAAAGGTCTTGACTGGAATATGGCCATAACAATTGACATGCAAAAAGCTTATGATCGGATAGAATGGTCTTTTTTGGAATGTGTTATGGGCAAAATGGGATTTCCTCCTAGGTGGATTAATTGGATTATGGCCCTAGTTTCCTCGGTGTCTTACTCTCTTTTGATTAATGGAAAGGAGACTGAGGTTTTTAAGCCCACAAGGGGCATAAGACAAGGTGACCCTTTATCCCCTTATTTGTTTATAATGATCACTGAAGCCTTATCTCAAATGCTAATAAACCCAGCTGAATTGAAAGTTATTGAAGGTATAAAAATGGCCAACCATTGTCCTCCTTTGACTCATTTATTATTTGCAGATGATTCCCTCTTTTTTATTAAAGCCAATGTCAAGAATGGACATCACTTGCAGCAGGTTCTTGCACAATATTGCCAAGCCTCAGGGCAGAGGATAAATTTAGATAAATCTACTATTTTTTTCAGCCCTAACACTCCTGTTGCCCTGCAGGACAAGATTAGCATGTTTTTGAAAATCCCTAGGGAAGAAAATCCAGGGAAGTATCTAGGGCTGCCTACCATCTGGGGACGCTCAAAATGTGAAGCGCTAGCCTTTCTCAGGGATAGAATCATCAGGAAAATTCAAGGGTGGAAGGAGGCATTACTTTCATACTTGGGTAAGGAAATCCTGTTGAAATCTGTTATTTCTGCACTACCCTCATATGCTATAGCCTGCTTTAAATTCCCTAGTAAATGGTGTCATAATATACACTCTCTAATGGCAAAATTCTGGTGGAAAGGACAATAATCTGAGTCTGGAATTCATTGGAAAAGTTGGGATTACTTAATTTTACCAAAGAAAAAAAAGGAGAATGGGCTTTAAAGATCTAAAGGCTATGAATACTGGTTTGTTATCAAAACTTGCCTGGAGGATCATCTCAAAACCTAATTCTTTCTTAGCTCAAATTCTAGGAGGGCTATATTTTCCTGATGGGAATTTGTGGAATATGACAAAAGGCTCTAAACCTTCTTGGGGATGGGCTAGTATTTTAGAAGGTAGGATTTTCTAAAACAGAAGGTTTGCTGGCAAGTTCATGATGGTCATTCAATTTCTGTTTGGAATGATGCTTGGATTCCAAATATAAAGGGTTTTAAACTTCAGCCAAATATTGAAATTCCTCTAGAAATAAGAAATATAAATGTCGATAGCCTTATTGATGGGTGCACTCACACATGGAAGCTAGATAAGATTTCAAACTTGATTACAAATAAGGAAAAACAGGCTATCCTTCATATCCCTATCGGCCAGTTTCCTGAAGTTGATAAACTGGTGTGGCCATATGAAAAGGCTGGTAATGTAACTGTCAGATCTGAATATGGCATTCAAAAAACCATTGCTTCTAATTCCTCTTCGGCCTCAACATCACATCAGATAGACCCTTGTGTGTGGAAGTTAGTCTGGAAAATAAAATGCCCTCCCAAAATTCAAAACTTTATATGGAGAGCTTGTCATAATGCTGTAGCTGTCCGGCTGAACCTAGCTAAAAAAGGTACCAAGATAACTTCTTCTTGTCCTTTCTGTTCTCATGATGAAACTGTGGAACATATGCTTCTGCAATGTGAATGGACTCATCTTATCTGGTTTGTGTGCTTGGATTATAAACCTCAAAATGTTGAAATCCGAACATTTGATCAATGGTTTATTGAAGCTTGTCATTCATTAAAGTTTACACAGGATAATAATAAGATTATTACTTCCATTATTGCCTATACATGCTGGTTTATCTGGTTGGCAAGGAATGAAGCTGTTTTTCAAAAGAAAAACATCATTCTTGATGGTGTAGTTCGCAGGATACAGGGTGTTGTTGCTGAATTCTACCAAGTCTGCCAGAGTTTTGGGAGCATAAGCCAAGTTCTGTCCGCACCTGCTACCCTTGAAAAATGGAGTAAGCTGGCAAGGGGGTTTCTAAAAATTAATGTGGCTGTTAGCAGTGGACATTTTAATGGGATGGCTTACCTAGTGAGAGATTGGCAGGGGAGTATATTGGGGAACCAAGCCATGGTTGATACTGGCACTTGCAAAGAGGCAGCAGTAGCAGAAAATCTTCGAATAGGACTCAGGTAGTTGCTGAGACTAGGACACACAGCAGTAGAAGTTGAGATCACAAACAAAGAATCAGTCGCCTGTCTTAAGGGTAAGGGCAATTGCCGGATTGGTACATTAATCTCAGACATTAAAACTTTGCAATGTTCCTTCTCTTACTGTTCTATTAAGGAGATTTCAAACAATGCTAATATGTGTGCTATGCATATAGCTAAGTGGGCGAAGGCATAGAAGAGAAAAAATTGGACAACTTGTCCCCCTTCTGTGTATGCCTTTTAAAATTGCTTGGATGTAAACTTTGAGCCCCCTTGAGACATTCTTTACAATAAAATTTGTTGATTAGTCCAAAAAAAAAATCATCTTGGGAGTAAACTCGGCTGACCCAGGAAAAACAGCTGCAAAGGAACTGTAATCGGGAACATAGTTTGGTTGATGCACATGTTTTTAAGTGTCATAGTCCAGAAAAAAAAAATTGATTAATGCCGGGTACCAGATTTCATTCGGAGAACAAAATATCTTCGCAGATATATGCGCACGCTTTAAACATTCGTAATCCGACAAAAAAAGAAACCAGATAAATTCCAGAAGGAGCCTCGAATGGCACTTCACTACCTATGAACCATATAAATAAAAATTTCCCGATAATCCCAAAAACATTCTGCACACTCACTCCTTATCGCTCGCCAAAATACCAATTAACTTTTGGTCATGGGCAAATGTGCGTCAGCAACAGAATCATGGAGGGACAGATTTGGATTATCCCAGGTTAGCAAGCAAATTACAAAGGGTACCGAAAGAAGAAAGTGAGAGTGAGAAAGCGTTACTTTTAAAAATTTAAATAAATAAAAACATTATAAAAATGAAAACGGGTGTGATGATTCAAATTGAAAAGATTTTGTAGGTAGGTCAACAATACAGTGTAAAATGTTTTGCTGGCAGGGTTAAACAATACAGTCAGCAAAATTTCAGTTCGCCCATTAGCAATTTGGTAATTTATGTCAAAATAGGTGTATTAATTATATTTTATTATTTAATATATTTATATATGGTATTTTGATGCAAAATAATAATTAAAAATAAAATTGCATTCACTCATGCACTGCGATAAACCATATGTTATGGTACATACTGTGCAAAATAGAACAGTAAACTGATTAAATAGACATAAAAATTCAATAAATACTGCAATAAAGTGCACAAAAAAATAATAAGTTGCAAAAATCTCTGCACCTTATCCCCGTATTGGGCCTATTTCCTAACAGTAATAATTCATTGATTGTAAAATTTTTTTTATATTGTCAAATTTTTATAAACATTTTTTTACCTTTTCACCCATGCAACACTATATACTACGTACTGTGGTATGTACTATATACATGCAAAATACAATAGTAAATTGATAAAATATACATAAAAGGTTGGCGGTATGCAAAAGAACGCAAAGTATAATGTATGAAAAAATATTCCCTCCATCCCATGTTTTTTTTGCACAATTTCAGTTTTTTTTACTTAAGTTGGGCTTAATTTTTTATATATTAATGTTTGCTAAAAATTCTTTAAAAATTTGGATTTACGAACTACAAGACTTATAGTTTTTTAATATAATTTTTTAAAAATTTTCAGCAAATGTTAATATATATATATATATAT
>KK901755.1:11178-23568 GCA_000696445.1 Aquilaria agallochum
AAGTTAAAAAACTAAAATTGTGCAAAAAAATTGAGCCAAAGGTACTCATAAATTGTGAATTTGTACCGCATATATACTAGCGATGAATGAAATTTCACTGAAATTTAATAAAATTCAAGACGATGGATGCGAATCTTCACTGTTTTAATTGAAAGCACGGCAATTAAGAAGAAAAACAAACGGCTATAACTTTTGTCAACATTAGTTGGTCCACATGTAAAGGAAGCGTTATGAGCAGGAACCCTGGAGCTTCATGATAAAAACCCAACCACTACGACACTTAAAAACATGTGCATCAAGCAAACTTTGTAGCCACAAATTAAAAAATGTCTTCCTTCTCTGGGTTGGCTTCAGCAGCATCAGTTCCAGTCCCGATTGCAGTTTCCCCCGGACCTGTTAATCCCGAAAACTGTTCTCGTCGATCGGTCGACTTTCCTCCAGACATATGGGGTGACCACTTTCTTGCCTACTCTTCCAATGTTGATCTGGTACTATTAAAATCTCAATGACATCTCACTAACATTCAGTCCATATTAGCTTTTTATTAGTTATGGGTTAATTATTTTGCAGGGTAATGAAAGTGATGAAATGTTAGAGCATGAAAAGCTAAAGCAAGAAGTGAGGAAGATGATAGTAGTCGGCATTGAAGACCCTGCAAGAAACCTGGACTTGGTTGATTGGATTCAAAGGTTGGGGGTGTCATATCATTTCCAGGAAGAGATTGAGGAGTTATTGCAGAAAATGCTTGCAAATCTTGATGAATATGTTGAGAACAATGTTGATGACCTTCGCAAGATTTCACTATGCTTTAGGCTACTAAGGCAACAAGGCTACAAAGTCCCTTCTGGTATATGCATTGACTAGTTATACATATATTTTCTAGAAAAATATTTCAAATATATAAGTATTTAATATCTTACCTTCTAAAATTTTGTATCTACCGTGAAGAAATGTTTTGCAGCTTCAAAGATGATGAAGGAAATTTTAAGGAATCTCTTAATGAAGATATTGAAGGACTATTAAGCCTCTACGAAGCTAGTCATTTATAGATCCATGGAGAAGATATTCTCGAACAAGCACTCTCTTTTAGTGTTATTCAACTCAAATTCCTTACAAAAGATCTCTCGAGTTGTCCACTTTTAACACGAGTCAATCATGCTTTGAAGTATCCTATGAGGAAGAACTTACCTCGACTTGGGGCAAGGTTCTACATCTCCACTTACCAAGACATGCCTTCACACAACCAGAAAATACTGAAATTCTCCAAGTTGGATTTCAATATCTTACAAAAGGAGCACCAAAGAGAACTAAGGCAAATATCAAGGTATATATTTAGTAAAGCCTCAAACTCTTCCAATTTGAACCAACAAGACGAATTATCTTCACTTTGCCTGTTTTCTTCTACTCCACAAGAAATTTATATCAACTTAACTCTCAAATTTCTATAGTTTCTAATTTACTAATAATTTATATCTTGGTTTGTAATAAAAAAAAAATTTCTGCACACTGCTTTTACATACAAATTAAGGATAGAACAAATTTAGCCTTGAAACTTCTGCTACTTTTCTGTTTAAGTTTCAAAAATTTGCTAAAGTGTTAAGAAGTCCTTAATTTACTATCACAAAACACATAATTTACTATCACAAAAGGTTTGATATTTTACAATTCAAATAATTTATTTAACTGTAACAGAAACCAAACAATTTAAATTATTTTAAAAAAAAATTGATGTCTCGCAATTACTTTGATTTTTCTTTTTTTCTTAGTCAACCACATAATTGAAAGTTTTTTTAGAACAAACTATTTACACAATTGCAAAGTTTTAGGACCCCTTTGAAAATTTAAAAATTTTTAAGACTTCAAAAGAAAAGTAGGTAAACTTTTATGAGTAATATATATGTATTTCCCCTACAATTTCATTGATACAAAACTATATGGCTTTTTGTAATATATATGTATTTCCCATTAGTAACTTGTTTCTCTCATTGCAAATAATTAATTAATTTAATGCATAAATTTGTACAGGTGGTGGAAAGAAATGCATGTCAAAAGAAAGTTCCCATTTGTAAGACATAGGATAGTTGAATGTTATTTTTGGATATTGGGAGTCTACTTTGAGCCACACCGTGCCTTAGGCAGAGAGATAACTACCAAAGCCATAGCTTTGACTTCCATTCTTGATGACATCTATGATTCTTATGGTACACAAGAAGAGCTTGACCTTCTAACAAAAGCAATTGAAGGGTACTAATTTCTATCTCCAATCTTGTTTGATTTTACTTTTACCAACTTGATGTATTTAATTAAATAAGGCAAAGTAATCTAATTTCTTGCAAGTTTTTTTTTTTTTTACAGATGGGATTCTAATCTAGCAACTCAATTGCCAGACTACATGAAAACTTACTATCTAATGCTCTTGGATGTATACAACCGAATTGGAGATGATTTGGGTGTGCAAAGAAAATCATATTGGGTTGACTATGTTAGAGAAGAGGTGAGTATTTTATTATTTTTTTTTCTTTCCTTTTGGTGATAAAAGGAAACTATATCCAATTTTTGAAAAAACCACGTGATGAAATTTTCTTTTTCAATTTTTTTGACAATGTGATCTAATAGATATGTGTAACACTATTTCACTTCCACTAGTAAAAAATACCTTTTCTTGATGTCAAATAGACTTTCAGTGGATAAGTCATTGAAAATTTCCAATGTGCTGTGCTTCTAAAAATTGAGGATGAAATTTTCCACCAACCATGTGTTTGAAGTGTTAAATTGAACATGAATTGTTAAATTGGGTGTTTGTTTTAATATAATTAAGCTATATTAATAGTTAATATAAACGAGAAATAACATAAGAAATTTATGGAAAAAAAAAAAGTTTCCCAAATTGTGGTTGGAAACTTTGTGTATGGCTTCATTGGCAACAACACTTATAAAGACAAATTGTTGGTGTTAGACATATTTTATAATTAGAAGTAGCCTTTTATCAATGACTTTTGTTACTTCAAAAGGTTTTTCTTGTAGTGTGTGAAAAACACCATGCTTCTAACTATATACAGTCATTCAATTAAAACTCATGATATCCTACATTATGATAAAAGTACTTAATTTATATTGATACCTCCAACCGAAATTTAATGACACATTCATATTCCAAACCAGAAAGTATCATAATATAATTGAGACAGAGGAAATAATGCTTAATGTTATTCTTATTGTCACCTAATTCACACATAAATTCATTTCTAGGACATTAATTGTTTTTCATTGTTCATTGTAAACAGAAGAAAAAAGTAGCTAAAGCTTACAATAGTGATGCCAAATGGTACCACCAAAAATATATACCCACAATGGAGGAGTACATGCAACTTGCACTTCCATGCACGGCCTATCCTTTCTTATCTACCGTATCATTCATCGGCATGGGTGACATTGCAACAAGAGACTCTTATGAATGGCTCATCAATAGCCCCAAGTTAATCTTGGCTTCTGCAACGATTTGTAGGCTTCAAAATGACATTGTGGGTCATGAGGTATGATCTAAAAACTTTTCATATAGAAGAAAACAATAGTTACTTTACTGCTGTTAGAAAATTACCATAATAAATTATGCATTTTTTACTAGTGCATCTAATATGTTCTATAGCATATGTTTAATCACTACAAGAGAAACATGGAAAATAGATAGGCTAATTGGTTGTCAATCAATTAGTACTTTACTTTTTTTATAATCGAACTGTTGGTTATGAAAAACTTAGTTGTTAATGCCCTAGCGACTGATTTAGTGATTGGGTAGAAACCAATTTAGTGGCAACCAAATTTTTATTCAATTTTTCAATCAAAATTTTTTTGCATTTGCCTTATAGTGAATGTGGTTAAAAAAACCTCATGTCTAATTATTTGTAGTTCGAGCAAAAATGGGGGCATTCAGCATCAAGCGTGGAATGTTACATGAAACAATATGGGGTTACAAGACAACAAGCAGTGGAACAACTCTCCAAACAAGTTAGCGATGCATGGAAAGATATCAATGAAGAATGTATGCGCCCAACTGTAGTCCCAATGCAACTTCTCATGCCACTCCTCAATCTCGTGCGTGTTATACATGTGCTTTACAACATTCATGATGCTTACAACATTCATGATGCATACACCCATCCCCATGTTTCCAAAGACTTGGTTGCTTCCTTGCTTCTGCATCCAATCACTTACTAAGCATTCCTATATCCTAGATGTCAGATAATATGTAGAAGAATAATGTTAAAGTTACAAAATGAATCTACTAAAGTTGTTCTAGAAAATTAGTGTGGTAATACATTTATAGCTTCAGCAATAGTTATTGTGGAGAATAGTAGTTTTATTTACAAAAAAAATGAGCTGATATGAAATATCTAGCTCTTGCTAGCTTTGTATGATCTATCCATATTTTCTTAATCCAAATCTATTAGAAATGTTCTTTATGTTGTTCAAACTTCAGCCAATAATATTAACTAGCATATTATGGTTTGTCAAAATGATTGTCACCATTGCTTAACCTTGATTCTTAGTGTAAAAGTGTAAGAGAACTATTTGATAATAATTTTTTTCTTTCATGATTTATTAGATAATAGTATTATGATGATTAATAATTCGTGAAAAAATACGAGTTTATCTATATAATTCTAATAGTAATTCACTAAAAGATGGAGTTTATTGGATGTCACAATCTCCAAAACACTTGAAATTTTTCATAAAATCTTTTGTGAAACTATTCTGTCTATTAGATGGATTATAAAACTAGTCGTAAGGAAAGGGAAGAAAACTTTGATCCGAGAGATGGTGAGGAGGCACAAAAGCAGATTTCTTGATGCTGCTAGAGACCAAATCAGCTACTGTATCACTTTCTACTGCTAGAGCTTTGTGGATAAACATTAATTTCGATTTTGTTGGCTTGAAAGCCGATGGCCTATCTAGTAATTTGCTAAGCATCTGCATTGGGATAAAGAATCCTTTTCAAAAACTAGTAAATGTACACATGTGTTGCACATGAATTAAATGCTAAATTATTTTTCACTCAAATATTATAATTCTAATTATTTTATCCAAAATAAATAATTGAAATAATGATTTTATTTTTTTGGTTTAGATTTATTTCTTATTAATTTTTCTATCTCTTATGTAGTAGTTTTTTTATTATAAGCTTTCATCATAACTATCCTCATTTGTACCATTCATTATAATAGACAGCTCATTGTATTGCATTTTTGTTTAATATAAACAACAACAACAATAATAATATAATGTAGAATATGTTATAGTTAATATTTGTTATAAAAAAATTGATAGAAATTTTTTTATTTGTGATGGTAGAGTGCTTATAAAATTACTTCCTGGTATTTTTAAAATCTAATCAAAGATATCAAAATTTATTTTATCAGTGTAAAATTTAAAAATTGTATTGAATCTAGGCTGATTCTTGTGTGCGCATGGCTTATTTACATCCATGTCATTATGACATTTTTCCTTTTATAATTATAAGTTTACCATTATTTATGCCTATTCCTTTTTTTTTTTTGGTCGTTTCTTGATCCAGCTTTGTCTCAAGAATTAGTTGCTCTATTTCTTCCTCTAGCTTTGCCTAGAGACTTGCGGGTTGCCTCGAATGTTCTTCGTTTGTTTAACTTTTATGTAGTGAGTATAGCTTTTTTTTGTTTCTTGTTTTTAGTTTCGTTTTATCAATTTATGTTATGGTCGTACACTTTTTTTTAACTCGTGTTTTTGGCAAATCTGAGTTTCAGAACTCTTGTTTTGTCATATTATAGTTTTTGTGAGTGAATTTCGTTCTTAGTTTTCTTTTTTCTCTTCTGTTGAATGAGGTATTTGCTTGTGGGGTATAATGGATCTAGATCTGAATGTTTCCCCTCCTTGGTCGTTTGACATTCTTTGCTCTGTTAACTTAAGTATGAATGAATTTTTTATATTTATTTGTGTTTCATTTGTGTAGATCATATTTGGATTGTTTTTCATGTTAGATTTTTTTTAATGTAAAAGAAAAAACAAACAATGCCTTATAAAAGAATAAACACCAGAAGACAAAAGAATAAGAAGTTTACAGAAACAGGGTCATATATAAGAACAAACAGTGCATTTTATAAGAACAAACACTTAAGTAACAAAAAATAAACATGTAAAAGAAAAAACAAACAATACCTCCTAAAAGAACAAATATGCCCTTTTAAAAGAACAAACATACTCTTCCAAAAGAACAAACACCAAAAAATAAAAGAACAAGAAGTTTACAGAAACAGAGTCATATATAAGAACAAACAGTGCCTTGTACAAGAACAAACACTTAAGTAACAAAAAATAAACATGTAAAAGAAAGAACAAACAATGTCTTCTAAAAGAATAAACATAATGATAGATTTTAATAGGTAGGGGTTAAAGTGACAGTAGTTATATAGTAGAAGGAAGGCTTATGGCATAAGCCAAGTTTATGCAATCAATACTCTTCAATCTATTAAAAAAGGCCTTAATTTAATATCTTAATAGTTTTATGTATTTCTAAATTTTATTAAAAGTTAGGTTAGTAAATTTTATCTTAAGTACTATGCTTTAGATTCAAAAAGCTAATTATTAAAATGGAGATTCTATATATATTACTTGGCTTAAACAATTAAATAGATTTACCATTAATTTGTTATTATAACTTTGACTTTTTAAAGAGACATAAGCTAAAATTTTAATAAATTTTTTTGATGTTATATTTAGAACTGAAAATGACGTAATACAAGTGGGACATTTAATAAAAAACTTGAGTAAAAATAAATTTCTTTTAAGAAGTGTGACATAAGTATAGGCTATGATGCCAAAGTATAAACTTAGTAAGTAAACACTTAGGCCCAGTTCATTTAAGGCATACGCGTTCCCAAAATGCATTTTTTACGGGTCGAAGCGCGGGTTAATCTTGACCCGGTTTGCAAAATTACCCCTTTGTACCCTTGGTTTCTACAGAACAGACCAGTAGCTAAGCTTAAAACACGCTGCCAGCCGCCGAAGCCCCTGGGTTAGCTGCAGCAATCTTGGCCAATTGAGGCCATGAATGACGCACATTCAATGGAGGCATCCGGACGACACCTTCCACAGACCTAATCCGGACGATAATGAGCACCAGGCAGACTCTACGTGACCCTGCCTTCTTTGCGAATTGCAGCTTCAACTCCTGATGCTCCACCGTGAACTTCAATTTGAATCGTTTCCTCGCATTGCTGCCTTTTCTCGAACCTCCAAATCCTTTCCTTACGCTCCACCATGAACTTTGATCGGAACAAATTCCTTGTGTTTTTCCCTTCTCCCGTACCTCTACATCTTCTCTTGCATCTTTAATCGAAACTGACTCCTTGCTTACTTGCCTTCTTCTGGATCTCCACGTCTTCTCTTTACACTCCAACAGCCTCTTCGGCATCCTCACTGCCAACGACATAATGGAGAGGGATGTAACTGGGTATAAATGTAAATATGTGCAAGTTTAGGGTGGGTTTGGTGTTAGATGAAAGTGGGCCGAGACGTCCAGTTGAAAAACACGTTAACGCGTGGGCATGTACGTAAAATGATCTGCCCATTAGTTTTTCCAAAAGCTTGTAACTATGAGTAACTATACATTACTCAAAAAGCTTAATTACTTTACTCTTGATTTTTTTATCAAAATACACTCACCTCTAAGGTTTCAAAATCTACACTTACACTATATTTTATGGCCGATTCAATTGATTGTTCCAAATATCGAGGTAAAATCTTGTATAATTTTTTATATTTTTTATAATTAATGCTTACCCATTGATTTAAAAATTCTACTCACATCACTTAAGTTTGAAAACGTAGTGATACTCATTATTCTTATAATATATTAGTCAATTGCAGGAAAATAAACTCATTAAAGTAGAATAGAATCTTAGTACCTAAAAGGAAAATTAAAAACTTATAATTTAAGATTTAGTCATTTTATATATCTTTGCAATTTTTATTACATATAGATATATATGGATATTAAGTTGCTATAACGACCCAAATCCAGAATCGATCAATAAAACACCTGCCCACACCACATGACTATGCTTTATGAAAAGGATAAACCCTAGGTGATTGCGCTTTAGAACTTGAACTTATATATCTACATAAGGTTTCTTGCATTTCACCCATGTGGGAGATGGGGTGTTACAAACTCCCCCTTTATGCACCTAACGTCTTCATTGGGGTCACTTGAATTACTTGGTCCCCCAAACCAGTAACCTCTATAATCGGACTACTTAGCCCCAGGCAAAGTGGCCTATCTAATCCAGGATCAGTTCTGGTAAACAATGCATGTGCACACCCACTATGCCATACCATCGCGGTTTTGGGTCGGCTCTGATACCATCTATAACGACTCAAGTCCAAAACCGATCAACAGAACAACTTCCTACACCACATGGGCTATTCTTTGTGAAAAGGATAAATGCTAAATGCTTGTAATTTGAAACTTGAGTCTATATATCCATTTAAGGCTTCTCATATTTCACCTATATAGGATATGGGGCTGTTACAGTTGCAATTTAAAGTCTGATGAATACATTCCAAGTTTAAAAAGTAAATAAATTGATAAACACTATGCATTTAGGTATGTTTTGTAACACCCCCATGTCCTACATGGGTGAATTATGGGAAGTCTTATGTGGATATATAGGCTCCAATTCCAGAACTTAAGTATCTAGTGTTTATCTTTTTCACAAAAAATATAAAAAGTTATACAAGATTTTACCTCAATATTTGGAACAATCACATTGAATCGGCCATAAAATATAGTGTAAGTGTAGATTTTGAAACCTTTGAAGTGAGTGTATTTTGATTAAAAATCAAGAGTAAAGTAATTAAGCTTTTTGAGTAATGTATAGTTACTTATAGTTACATGCTTTTGGAAAAACTAATAGGCAGATCGTTTTACGTACACGCCCACGCGTTAACGTGTTTTTCAACTGGACCTCTCAGCCCACTTTCATCTAACACCAAACCCACCCTAAACTTGAACATATTTACATTCATATAGAGCTATATCCCTCCCCATTATGTTGTTGGTAACGAGGGTCCCGAAGAGGGCGTCGGAGTGTAAGGAGAAAACGCGGAGATCCAGAAGAAGGTAAGTACGCGAGGAATCGGTTTCAATTGAAGATGCCAGAGAAGATGTAGAGGTACAGGAGAATGGAAAAGTTGAAGGAATTTGTTCCGATCAAAGTTCATGGTGGAGTGTAAGGAAAGGATTCCGAAAAAAGGTAGCAATGCGAGGAAACGGTTCCAATTGAAGTTCACAGTAGAGCATTAGGAGTTGAAGCTGAGATTTGCAAAGAAGGCTGGGTTGCACAGAGTCTGCCTGGTGTTCATTATTGTCCGGATTAGGTCTGTGGAAGGTGTCGTCCAAATGCCTCCATTTAATGTGCGTCATTCGTGGCCTCCATTGGCCAGGATCGCTGCAGCTAACCCAGGGGCTTCGGCGGCTGCCAGGGTGTTTTAAGCTTAAGTACCAATCTCCTCTGCAAAAACTAGGGGTATAAGGGGTAATTTTGCAAAACGGGTCAAGATTGACCCGCGCTTCGACCCATAAAAAATGCATTTTGGGAACGCGTATGCCTCAAACAAACTGGGGCTAAGTGTTTACTTACTAAGTTTATACTTTGGCATCATAGCCTATATTTATGTCACACTTATTAAAAGAAATTTATTTTTACTCGAGTTTTTTATTAAATGTCCTACTTGTATTATGTCCATTTCAATTTTGAATATAACATCAAAAAAAATTATTAAAATTTTAGCTTATGTCTCTTTAAAAAGTCAAAGTTATGATAACAAATTAATGGTAAATCTATTTAATTGTTTAAGCCAAGTAATATATATAGAATCTCCATTTTAATAATTAGCTTTTTGAATCTAAAGCATAGTGCTTAAGATAAAATTTACTAACTTAACTTTTAATAAAATTTATAAATACATAAAACTATTAAGATATTAAATTAAGACCTTTTTTAATAGATTGAAGAGTATTAATTGCATAAACCTGACTTATGCCATAAGCCTTCCTTCTACTATATAACTACTGTCACTTTAACCCCTGCTTATTAAATCTATTATTATGTTTATTCTTTTAGAAGACATTGTTTGTTCTTTCTTTTACATGTTTATTTTTTATTACTTAAGTGTTTGTTCTTATAAAAGGAACTGTTTGTTCTTATATATGACCCTGTTTCTGTAAACTTTTTGTTCTTTGTCTTTTGGTGTTTGTTATTTTGGAAGAGTATATTTGTTCTTTTAAAATGGCATGTTTGTTCTTTTAGGAGGTATTGTTTGTTCTTTCTTTTATATGTTTATTTTTTATTACTTAAGTGTTTGTTCTTATAGAAGGCACTGTTTATTCTTATACATGACCCTGTTTCTGTAAACTTCTTATTCTTTTGTCTTCTAGTGTTTGTTCTTTTCAAATGGTATATTTGTTCTTTTAGAAGGCATTGTTTGTTCTTTATTTTACATAAAAAAAAATCTAACATGAAAACAATCCAAATATGATCTACACAAATAAATATCAAGAACTCATTCGTACCTAAGTTAACAGAGCAAAGAATGTCAGACGAATGAGGAGGAGAAACATTCAGATCTAGATCTATCACACCCCACAAGTAAACACCTCATTCAACAGCAGAGAAAAAAAAAACTAAGATCGAAATTCACTCACAAAAACTATAATCTGATAAAATAAGAGTTCTGAAACTCAGATTTGCCAAAAACATGAGTTAAAAAAAAAGTGTACGACCATAACATAAATTGATAAAACGAAACTAAAAACAAGAAACAAAAAAAAGCTATATGCACTACATAAAAGTTAAACAAACGAAGAACATTCGAGGCAACCCGCAAGTCTCTAGGCAAAGCTAGAGGAAGAAACAGAGCAACTAATTCTCGAGGCAAAGCTGGATCAAGAAACAAAAAAAAAATAGGTATAAATAATGGTAAACTTATAATTATAAAAGGAAAAATGTCATAATGACATGAACTCATTCGTACCTAAGTTAACAGATCAAAGAATGTCAGACGACCGAGGAGGAGAAACATTCAGGTCTAGATCCATTACACCCCATAAGCAAACACTTCCTTCAACAGTAGAGAAAAAAAGAAAACTAAGATCGAAATCCACTCACAAAAACTATAATCTGACAAAATAAGAGTTCTGAAACTCAGATTTGCCAAAAACACGAGTTTAAAAAAAAAGTGTACGACCATAACATAAATTGATAAAATGAAACTAAAAACAAGAAACACCAAAAAAACTATACGCACTGCATAAAATTTAAACAAACAAAGAACGATCGAGGCAACCCGTAAGTCTCTAGGCAAAGCTAGAGGAAGAAATGGAGCAACTAATTCTTGAGGCAAAGTTAGATCAACAAATGACAAAAAAAGAAAAAGGGAATAGGTTTAAATAATGGTAAACTTGTAATTATAAAAGGAAAAATGTCATAATGACATGGATATAAATAAGTCAGACGCACACAAGAATTAGCCTAGATTGAATACCATTTTTAAATTTTACACTGATGAAAGAAATTTTGATATCTTTGATTAGATTTTAAAAATAAGAGGAAGTAATTTTATAGGCACTCTACCATCACAAAAAAAAAAAAATTCCATCAATTTTTTTTTATAACAAATATTACCTATAGCATATTCTATATTGTATTATTATTATTGTTGTTGTTATTGTTGTTGTTGTTGTTTATATTAAACAAAAATCTAATACAATGAGCTATATATTATAATGACTAACGCAAATGAGGATAGTTGTGATGAAATCCTATAATAAAAAAACCACTACATAAGAGATAGAAAAATTAATAAGAAATATATCTAAACCAAAAAAATAAAATCATTATTTCAATTATTTATTTTGAATAAAATAATTAAAATTATAGTTATTTGAGAAAAAAATAATTTAGTATTTAATTCACATACAATGCACGTATACATCTACTAGTTTTGGAAAAGGATTCTTTATCCCAATGCAGATGCTTAGGAAATTACTAGAAAGACCATCGGCTTTCAAGTCAACATAATCTAAATTATTGTTTATCCACAAAGCTCTAGCTGTAGAAAGTGATACAGCAGCTGATTTTGTCTCTTGCAGCATCAAGAAATCTGCTTTTGTGCCTCCTCACCATGTCCCGGACCAAAGTTTTCTTCCCTTTCCTTCCAATTCCCCTTATTTTAAATCTAATCAGATTCATTCGTACCTGGAATCTCCTTTTCCTGGAGCAGATCATTTCCATCTCTGACGTTCGCCTCCCTACAAAATTGCCTGTAACTGGCTGAAATGAACCAGCTCAGAAGTCTTAA
>KK901755.1:28339-43675 GCA_000696445.1 Aquilaria agallochum
TAGGCTTTAGCTACTTTTTTCTTCTGTTTACAATGAAAACAAATAATGTCCTAGAAATGAATTTTCATGTGAATTAGGTGACAATAAGAATAACAATAAGAATTATTTCCTCCATGTCAAATATATCATGATATTTTTTGATTTGGGATATGAATATGTCACTGTATATAGTTAGAAGCATAGTGTTATTCACACACTACAAGAAAGCATACCTTTTCCAATGACAAAGTTCACTGATAAAAGGCCATTTCTAGTTATAAAATATGTTTGGTACCCACAATTTGTTGTTACAAGTGTGTGACTTATGAAGCTGTCTCATAAAGTTCTCACTCCACCAATAGTTTGGGAAACTCTTTTTTTCCTTAAATTTCCCTTGTCATTTCTCATTTATATTAACTATTAATATAGTTTCATAATCGTGAAATTTGTGCGTACAATAATATTAAAACTAATACCCAACTTAAAGGTCTAATATTCAAGTTAACGTTTCCAACACAAGGTTATTGGATCAATGCTTTGAAAATTTTCATTATCTTACACGCTGCAAGCCTATTTAACACTAAAAAAAGTTAATTTTTTAGTAGTGAAAGAGAAATAGTGTTACACATATCTATTAGATCTATAGTAAACAAAAGAACAAAAAAATTCATCACATGGTTTTCTTATAAATTGAATATAATTCTCATCACCCAAAGGACAAAATGAGCATTGCAAAATGTCTGTTGAGGTTTAGTTAAAAATACACTTATATCCTTTTGTTTTAGAAACCTCTTAAAAAGTCCTAAGATTTGAATAAAAGTATAGTTATACCCTAAAGTCCATTTTGAAGGTTATAACTAATGAATTAATTACACTTTGAGGCCATAGATTTTAGTTACTACATAAGACTTCTCCTTAATATATAAGTTTCCTCATAAATTGTATTTTTCAAATGACAAAACATACTTTTATATATAGTTCTTTTAAAAAAAAATTCAATGATTTTTCCTTATGGTTTAATTTCTACTTACTTTTCATTATCTGCACTCATTTCTTATTTTTGAATTTCAATTTTTTATTTACCTCAAATTAAGAAGGTTATTTCTATTTTTTAGAATTGGCTGTCACTTTTTTCAGGCTTGTTATGATAACTACTAAATCCCTCATTATGTCATACTATTACATTTATATATTTATTTATTTATTTATATATTTTTAAGATTATTTATTTCCTTAACCAAATAATGCCTTAGAGGCCATTCTATTTTTTAAACATTATAGTGTTTAAAAGAAAAAATATAAATAATTCAATAAAATTTATCACAATGATAATCATTTTTTTATTAATGTTTTTGTAGGAATCAATGTGTTTTTATATATTTAAATCATATAATATTAAAAAAAAATAGTTGCCCAATTTTTATTGAAATTAAATTAATAAAAAATTATATAATTTTTTTGGGGTAAATGCTAACATTAAAATATGTAACATCGACAATAGTTAGTTTTCTAAATTTGATGTTGATTGAAAAAATATATTCTTTTAGTTTGCAAGTTATAATTGTATAAGGATTGATTAAATCTATGGCTTCTAGTCCATTTTTCAGATTAAGGAAATTAATCATTTTTTAAATAAGTCATTCTTAAAAAATGATTAATTAATAAATAAATATATAAATATAAAATCACAGAAGAATCACTAAACATTTATTAATTCAAATGAGAAGAATTTTCAAGCTTTTAAGTTATTTTAGGAATGACCATTCTAATTTATTCTATTTTACCTTTAGAAAAATCCTAATAAGACAAACAGTTATCATAATTAACATATTAAATTCTATCCAACTAAAGCACTAGATATCACGTGCCGGTGACCACAAATCACCATATCATGGGCCTTAGCTTTACTAGTTACTCTAACAATTTTCAAAATTGCAAGCACGAAAAAAAAAACAGGGAATAATAGGTCATTTCAAAAATAGAAATGACATTCTTAATTAAAGGGAATTAAATATTTGAAAATATATAAGAAAAAATATGTACAGAGATTGCTGCAAAAATAAATAAGAAATGAAAGGGAAAAATTAAGAAAAAGTGATTGAAAAAATAAAGTTAAAAATATCAATATATAAAAACTAGATTATGTCCTTTGGAAAATACAACATATGGAGTAATTTATATGTTAGGATGAAATCTTAAACAATAATTAAAACCTAGGAACACAAAGTGTAATTAATTCATTGTTTTTAACATTCAAAATGGGTTTAAAAGAGTAACGGTAGGCTTATTAAAATCACACAACATTTTTAAGAGATTCTAAAATAAGAGGAAATAAGTGTAATTTTGACTAAACATTAGGGGCATTTTATAATTTCCCAAAAAAAATTATGCTCACCTCTTCTTTAACATAGTCAACGCAATATGATTTTCCTTGCATACCCAAATCATCTGCAATTCAATTGTATACATCCAAGAGCAATAGATAGTAAGTTTTCATGTACTCTGGCAATTGAGTTCCTAGATTGGAATCCCACCTGAAAAAAGAAAACATTAAATAGATTAGCTTACTTCACCTTATTTAATTAAATATATGAAGTTGGTAAAAGTAAAACCGAATAACATTGAAGATAGAAATTAATACCCTTCAATTGCTGTTGTTAAAAGCTCAAGTTCTTCGGGAGTACCATAAGCATCATAGATGTCATCAAGAATGGAAGTCAAAGCTATGGCTTTGGTAGTTATCTCTCTGCCCAAAGCGTATTGGGGCTCAAAGAAGATTCCCAATGTCCAAACGTAACATTCAACTATTCTATGCCTTGCAAATGGGAACTTCCTTTTGATATCCATTTCTTTCCACCACTTGTACAAAATACACATTAAATGAATTAATTGTTTTCAATGAAAGAAACAAATTGCTAATGGTAAATAAATATATATTACAAAATGCCATATTGTTTAAATTTTAGGGGAAAGGGCACCTTTACTCAAAAACTTTACCTACTTTTCTTTTGTACTCTTAAAAATTTTCAAATTTTCAAAGGGGTTATAAAATTTTACAACAATGTGAATAGTTTGTTCTAGAACTTTCAATTGTGTGGTTGACTAAGAGGAAAAAAAGAATATCAATAAAAGTAATTGCAGACATCAATTTTTCAAAAAAAAAATTAACTATTTGGTAATTATATTTAAAAAAATTTAAACTATGAAAGGATTTTGTGATAGCTAAGTTTTTCTCTTTGAATAGCGTGTTTTTATTTGCATGATAACTATTATATTCTTGCAGTAAATTAAGAACTTAATAACACTTTACAAAAATTTTTGAACTAAAATAGGAAAGTAGGAGAAGTTTTATGACTAAATTTGTTCTGTCCCCAATTTGTATGTAAAAGTAGCACGCAAAATTTTTGTTATTACAAACCTAGATATAAATTAGCAGTAAAATAAAAACTTCAGAAATTTAAGAGTAAAGTTGCTGTTAAAATTTCTTGTGCAGTAGAAGAAAAACAAGCCAAGTGGTGATTATTCGGCTTGTTGTTCAAACTAGAAAATTTTGAGGGTTAACTAGGAATTAAGCTAATAGTCAATTATTTTGGATTACCCCTAAATAGAGAAAGATTTATTTTTAGAAAAATAAGTAGACATAAACCTTGATATTTGGCTTAGCTCTCTTTGGTGCTCCTTTTGTAAGATATTGAAATCCAACTTAGAGAATTTCAATACTTTCTGATTGTGTGAAGGCATGTCTTGATATGTGGAGATGTAGAACCTTGCCCCAACTCGCGGCAAGTTCTTCCTGATAGGATACTTCAGAGCATGATTGACTCGTGTTGAAAGTGGACAAGTTGAGAGATCCTTTATAAGGAATTTGAGTTGAGAAACACTGAAACAAAGTGCTTGTTCGAGGATATTTTCCCCATGAACCTGTAAATGGCTAGCTTTGTAGAAGCTTAATAGCCCTTCAATATCTTCATTCAAAAATTCCTTAAAATTTCCTTCATCATCTTTGAAGCTATTAAACATTTCTTCATAATGGGTAAAAAATTTTAGATCATCTAACATAAAATATTAAATATTAAAAATATACTTAAGATATTTATCCAAAAGATATATGTAGAGATAGTGAGGCATATACCAGATGACACTTTGTAGCCTTGTTGCCTTAGTAGCCTAAAGCATAGTGAAATCTTGTGAAGGTCATCAGCATTGTTCTCAACATATTCATCAAGCTTTTCGAGCATTTTCAGCAATAACTCCTCAATCTCTTCTTGGAAATGAAGCCCCAACCTTTGAATCCAATCAATCAAGTCCAGGTTTCTTGCAGGGTCTTCAATGCCGGTCACGATCATATTCCTCACTTCTTGCTTTAGCTTTTTGTGCTCTAACATTTCATCACTTTCATTACCCTATAAAGTAATTAACCCATAACTAATAAAAACTGATATGGACTAAATGATAGTGAGACATCATTGGGATTTTTAGAAGTACCAGATCAGCAGTGGAAGAGTAGGCAAGAAAGTGGTCACCCCATACGTCGGGAGGAAAATCGGCCGATCGACGAGAACAGTTTCCAGGATTAACAGTTCCGGGGGAAATTGTAACCGGGACTGGAACTGATGCTGCTGAAGCCAACCCAAAGGAGCAAGACATTGTTGGATTTGTTTTTATTAGGTTTGCTTGGTGCACATGTTTCTAGCGTCATGGTGGCAGGGACATTTATAGAGAAGTTCCAGGTTACTGCTCATAATTGGTTTTCATTTAACTTAAACGTTTATACGTTTTCTTAACTGTCGTGTATTCAATTAAAACGGAGAAATTCGCTTCCATTATCTTTAACTTTATGACAATTCATGTGAATTTCATTTATCGCGGTATGTGGTATAAAAATTTTCATAATTTATTATTTACATTATAGCGTTATTTTGCATCATTTCTCAAAACACTGAATTTATGTACGTTTGATTACTGTAGTATTTTTTAGTGCTACGTGCCATAATACACGGTTTATCGGGTGCATGGGTGAAGGTAATTTATTCTTTATTTATAATAAGAAATTGTTTCAATCATAACATAGTATTAATCAATATTGCCCAACTAGTTTACATGCCTGACATTACCCTAAGATTTCAAATTATATTAAGTTCTAGAAAATACCGTCAAAATTATATGATAAAATAGACAAGCTCTCAAACTAATAAATCACAACCATGTAGAAATAACCAAAAAAGTAGTACCAAGTATAAATAAATTGAGACACATGATATACATACAAAACTCTCCAGTGTAAAAGGAGAAACTACGGGGCAAACAACTATTAAAAAAATAGTACAATGTCCATAGTTCAGGCTATTGCCCAAATTTGAACTATATCACAAAATTTTAAGAAGGGAAAAAAACCTGAAATTCAGCATTTTAAGATTCCTACAAAAAAAAAACTTACACCATGAAGATCCAAAACTCCAATACTCTTTGATTGATACTCACAAAAACCCCTCTTCTGGTTTGGTTTAACATATACTTTGTCCCTATGTTTTTTACATTGTCTGATAACAACTTCTGAAACTATATTTAAACTATACAATAATCATCTTTCAGTAATTTCAATCTCTCTAGTATTTTTTTATAGTTAATAGATATTTTAAACTATCAGTTTTTCCTTTCTATAAATATACTTTCCTCTCTGCAATTACATATCAGTATTTTTCAAAAGTCGGTTGGCTGTGAAAAAAATATCAAAAATCTTGAAATTACTAGAACACTATTATCATACAGCTTAAATTAGAGTTTCAGAAATTGTTATCGGATACTGTAAAACAAATAAGAAATAAAGTGTATGTTTTTAAAAATAGAGGGGGTAAAATGTAGGTTAGACCAAACCACAGAGAGATTTTTATAATTTTTCCAAGAAAATAACCTCCCAAAATACAAGATTACTGAACAAACTTACTGCCGAAACCGAACCAACGCCAAACCCTGTTCCTAACTTTTTCTATGGGTCGTTCTGTTGCCCATGCATTCTCCGTCTCGTACTTACGCATCAACAAAGTCAATTGCTTAGCTTTTATAGCCACGACACGTAAGTCCAGATTGGACTTAGAAAACCGAAATTACCTGGCTTCTCACAAGCCAATTAGCCACATCACGTGCCATTTATAGTTCCAAAATCAAATTGGAATTCGAAGTCCGGTTGGACTTTAATGGGCCGAAACAAAATAATGCTGCATTCATCTCATATTTTTTACATTATTTAAATTTTTTATATATTTTAACTTAAATTTATTTATTTTAGTATTTATTAGAAAAAATTTAAAAAAATTATATTTAAAAATAATATGTCTTGATTTATCATTCCTATATTAAAGTTTTTCATTTATATACTAAAATGTTGAAAATAAAAAATTATAGATTAACTGCTCAAAATTGAATGGTACAAAGAATATGGGACGGAGGGAATACAACTTTAATGAGATTAGACCCATAACAATCTCCCCTCTAATTTCACTAAGAGGATATTAAATCATTGCTCTCTAGATAGAGTACATGTCGGCCACAAGGCAGTATGATGTAAGCTTCTTCTTGGGAATCATATTTGTTAACATGTCAATCGTATTACTGTCTGTGTAAATTTTCTCAAGCTTTAAAAGCTTCTTTTCAATCATCAAACGCAACCAACTAGTACTGATACCTCACAATAATGTATTTAGTACAAGTATGATACATTAAGTTCTTGCTCAAATCAATAGCACTTTGATTATCCCAGTGTATCACATACTCCTCTTGCTTCAAACTCAACTCATGGAGGAATTGTTTCATCCAAAGCATCTTTTTACCTACTTCAATGACCGCTATATACTCTGCCTTAGTTGTAGACAAAGCAACACACTTTAGCAACATACTTTAGCAACTTCGATTGCCACGAGACAGCTCCCTCAACAAAAGTGAAAATATAACCTGATGTAGATTTCCTACCATCAAGATCACTCGTCATATCTGCCTCAGTAAAGTTTTCCATTATAGGTTTAACACCGCCAAAATTCAAACACAATTTAGAAGTATCTCTCAAATATCTGAAAATCTACTTCATGGCTTCCTAGTGAGACTTCCCTAGATTAGATAGAGACTGACTAACCAATCCAACAACATGAACAATATCTAGCCTAGTACAAACCATGACGTCCATCAAAGAACCAACCGTAAAAGAGTATGTAATAGCTGACATCTTTTTCTTTTGGTTCACTGTAGTCGGGCACAACTTCTTACTCAACTTGAAATGATTCACAAGTGGCGTGCTAACTAGCTTAGCATCTGTCATGTTGAACTTATCAAGGATTCGTTCAATATAATTCTCCTTTGATAACCATAACTTACCATTTTTCTAATCACAAATAATTCACATGCCCAAAATTTATTTCCCTAGCCCTAAATCCTTCATGTCAAAGGCTTTAGACAATTCTTCTTTCAACCTGAGAATCATCAAAACATTTGGCCCAATAGTAAGCATATCATTAACATAAAGCAGAAGAATAATGAAGCTACTATCAAGAAATTTTTTGAAATAAACACAAGAATCTACATTAGTTCTTTTATAGTTCTGGCCAACATAAAAGAATCAAACTTGCGATACCATTGTCTAGGTGTCTGCTTCAAGCTGTAAAGGCTTTTCTTCAACCTACAGACCATATGCTCATTTCCTTTTACTTCAAACTCTTTAAGTTAAACCATGTAAATCTCCTCATTCAAGTCACCATGTAAAAATGTTGCTTTCACATCTAGTTGCTCAAGCTCAAGACTTAGGCCAGCTACAAGTCCAAATACAACCCGAATGAAACATTTCTTTAGCACAGTGGAAAAGATCTCATCAAAGTCAACTTTCTTCTTCTGATGAAAGCTCTGCACCACCAAATAAGCTTTACACTTAACTAGCTTATCACCTTTCTTTAACATAAACACCCACTTGTTATACAATGCTCTTTAACCTTTAGGTAAACTTACCAACTCATATGTATTGTTCTTTTGAAGAGAATTTGTTCTTTTGAAGAGAATTCATCTCATCTTGCATTATAGCGACCCACTGGTCTTTATCTGCACAAGACTGCATATCTAATAAACTTTCAGGCTCCCCCATATCAACAAGTATAACATAATCAGAACTAGGATACCTGGTAGATGGACAACGTTCTCTAGTAGATCTTGATGAATACTCATAAGTGTATTGTTATTAAGGGTTTAAATCATTATTATACACTTTGAGTATGATTAATTTCTATATTCTGAGCGTTTTTCCACCGGGTTACTATTCACACATTTTTACTATTCACTGACTTATTGTTCATACGTGTATTTCACTGTTCATGTATTCACTGTACATATGTGGTTTACTGTTCATTAATATTAAAATATCTCACGAGAAAAAAATTATATCTAGAGCTGTAGGCATCGGAACAGAGTGATTCCAAATTCATCTGAAAGCCAACACATAGATCTTCAACTCTGCTTCATTTCGCAAGCTAGTTTGATCGTTTTCATTGCCAAAATCTGATTATAGATGAGACCCTTCGTTATTCGTGTGCTGAAGAGCAGTTTTGGTAGAAAAATAATAATTTGAGCTACGGATGTCCGATTTGAATGAGCAAGCTATCGATTTGAAACTAAAAAAGAGATCTACAACTTCCGTGCTTTGAGGAATAGTTGATCTAATGTCTACAATGGCCAAAAAATTAAAAGAAGTTGTGGCCTGCCATTATTGATTTGTATTTAAATACATTTTACCATTTTATTTTTACCATTTCACCGACCCCCAAACTCTATAAATAGGCACCTTGGGGGGAGGGTGAAGGTTGCCATTTCTTAGGCCATTTTCTTAGGTCATTTTCATGTTCTTGTATCATTTTTAGTTTTTCCTTTGTTCTTGTTCTAGTTTTCAATACCGAAGCTCTGTCCAAGTGTTTTCTCGTTCTTCTTTTTCTTCATTCTTGATCTTTTAATCTATGTTTATTTCATCTTTCTACATATTGTTTACTTTTATTATGTCTAACTAATCTTCTTTTTGCTAAAGTGAAAGGATGAAGCTTTTGGTGTAGAGATTATGATTGATTTGAATGGATCACAACATTAACGGTATTTTCTTCCTTAATCTATTTAACTTCCTTCCTTGTTAAGTAGGAGTCTTGATTCATCATATTCAAATCATTGGCACAAAAGCTGCTTGATTTCCTCTGTAGAACATGGCTCTGCCGGCTATATTGGAATCTTGAGTTATTGTCGATAAAGGTTGGCATGATGGATACTTGAATCCATTAGCAAGTGTTGTCGTTTTAAAATCAATGAACATTAATACTAACTAAATTTTCCGATTGGGACCTCCTTTATGTGTGGATCTCAATTGAGTGATAAGATGGACTAAAATTAATCATAACCGATATACTAAAAGTAAATCCCCTAACCTTAGTTATTTTATTTGAATTTCAATTTTAATTCACACTTGTTCACACCTTGCACCAAAACTTTCTTTATTCAAACTTCAACTTATATTTCTTAATTTACTTCCCTGTGGTTCGACACTCGAACTCCCGAGATTTTATTACTTGCGATAACCTACACTTGGATCACAACTGCTAAAGTGCAGCAGATCTCCTCAGCAAAGACTCTACATTTTACAATGGAGGAGGTTGTTCCCCCTGCTCAAGACCACTGTCATGCTCAACTATATTACCATCAACTTGTTCATCAACAATGACACGCTACTTTACCCCAGGTTTTGTAGCTCCCCAATCTCTAACATTCTCAAATAAAATAAATGTAGGTATCACCAACACCATAAGCAATGTCTTAAATCTCTCATTGCAACACAATATCTTTTATGTTCTCATGCTCTTTGAAGATGACATCCCTACTTCTAACCACATTCTTTTTCTCTGGATCCTATAACCAGTAACCATACTTTTCACCGCCATAACCAAGAACAATACACAGTTTAGCCTTACTATCAAGCTTTGACCGTTGTTCCTTAGGCACACGCATGAACGCTTTGCAACTAAACACCTTTAAATATGGACAATAAACATTCTCACCTATCCAAACATTCTTCAGGACAAGAAAACCCCCAATGAATGGATAAAGTTAGGTTAATCAAGTAAGCAACTGTACTTATAACTTCACTCCAGAATATCTTTGGCAACTTAGACATCCTCAGCATGCATCTGATTTTCTCAATAATGGTGTAGTACAACCTCTCAGTTACACCATTTATGTTGTAGTATACCGGACTATGTCTTCTCATGACGAATACCATGATCCATACAATACCTATCAAACTCATTAGAGGTATACTCCCTGCCATTATCCGTATGGAGACACTTCAAGTGCACATCAATCTCCCTCTCAACCATGGCATGGAAAATCCTGAAGCATTCAAACACCTGACTCTTCTTCTTCAGCAAGTACACCTAAGTCTTTCATGAAGTATCATTGATAAAATTCATAAAGTACTTATTACCATCCAATGGCTCCACCTCGATAGGACCACAAATATTAAAATGCATTAACTCAAGTTTAGTTTTCTTCCCTGTATAGGGAACACGGAAAGAAACTTTATAATGCTTTCCTAATACACATAAATCACAAGGGTCAAGTGACATACCTTTGACAACAGGAATAAGGGATTGCTTTGCCAAAGTCTCCAACCCTTTCTCGCTGATGTGAGCTAGCCACTTATGCCATAAATTCGTACAAGCATCATCATCAACCACATTCAATGAACCGCACCCACAAACATGAATACATGTCCTATACAAAGTCAAGTAGAGATCACATTTTCCCACTAGTAAAGAACTATGCTTCAGCTTTTACATATTATTTTTGAAACTTTGAGCATAACATTCACAGTCAAGGACATTAATTAAAATAAAGTTATGCTGCATATCCGAAATGTGACACACATTCCTCAATGTCAAAGTGATACCCAAATTAATTTTCATAACAACATTACCAATCCCTAAGATCCTGGACTGGGTCGTATTACATATTTTCACCACTTCAAGATCAACCACCTTGTAAGTAGTGAATAATTCCTTTTTAGGAAAAGTTTGATAGGATGCAGCCAAATTTACTATCCGTTAGACATTTGGATCTATAAGATAATCATAGTCCCCATGAGCACAAATTAGTGTAACCAGATCATCAGCATCTAACTCAACAATTGCGGCTGTGTTTTCATCCTAGGGAGCTTTTACCTCATTCTTTTTATCATTCTTCCTCTTCTAGCAATGCTTCTTTATATGACCATGTTCCTATAATAATGAAAACATTTGCCATCTCTAGACTTTGAACAATCACTAGATTTACCACGATCACCCTTAGGTACCTTACTCTTGCTTCTACCTCTGCTATTAGTGATAAGAACCTGTGCATACTCAAAATCTAACTCCTTCTTCCTTGTCTTGTCATTGAACAAGTTGTCCTTAACCAAACTGAATGTGAGTTTGTCATCCAGGGTTGAATTGCTGATAGTAATCACTAAGGTCTCCCAACTCTCAGATAAGGAACTCAAAAAAAGTAATGCATACAACTGATCGTCAAACGCTAACTTCATGGTAGTCAACTAATTAATCAAGTTTTGGAAATCATTCAAGTGATCAAAAATTGATTGTCCTTCCTTAAGCCACCAATTCACAAGCTTCCAAATCATAGTAAAAGCTTTATTCTGAGCCATCTTCCTCTCAAATAAGCCCTTTAGTTTCTTCCACAGAACCTGAGCATTCGTCTCTATAGAAACATGGTAAAATGTACTGATATCCTCCATCTTCTAATGGTGTTAACTGTCTTATGATTGAGCTTCTTCCAATCATCATCTGACTTGTCATTCACCTTGACTAAATCACCTAAAATCGGACTATGGAAATCAAGACAATAAAGTATATCCTCCATCATTGGCTTCCAAATCAAATAATTCGATGTATCTAAACGGAACATTAAACCTGCGTTGTCACCAAGTAGAAATAAATTGAGACAAGCACTCAAGTCAATAAAATCACAACCAACAAGATAAAATAGACAAACACTCAAGTCAATAAAATCATAACCAAGTGGAAACAATCAGAAAAACAACACCAAGCAAAACTAAATTAAGACACACGATATTCATGGGAAACCTCCCAGCGTAGGAGGAAAAATCATTACGCAAACCATCAACAAAATCTACTATTAAGAAAAATAATACAACGTTCATAGTTCAAGTTATTGCCTAAACTTGAATCTTATCACAGCAATTTAAGGGGAAAAAAACATGAATTCAACACTCTAGGGTTCCTACAAAAAAACTCACACCATGGAGATCCAAAACCCTAATACTCCTAGATTGATGCTCACAAACCCAAGAGAATAACCTTTCAAATTTCAAGATCATTAAACCAAACATTACTACTGAAACCGAACCAGTTGAACGAAGCAAAACCATGTTCCTAACTTTTTCCTTGCCTCGTTCTCTTACTTGTGTGTTCTCCGTCTCGTACTTACACATCAACAAAGCCAATTGCTTAGCTTTTATAGCCACGACACATAATTCCAAATTGGACCTAGAAAACCAAAATTGCCTGGCTTTTCATAAGCCAATTAGCCACATCACATGTAGGGATATGCATGAAGCCCCGCTCCAGTGGAGCTTTGATCTAACAAGCTCTGGTGGAGTAGATTTTTTAATGATCCACCATTTTTGGAGCATTGGTTTAGGAAGTCACTTGTGTTTCACTCAAATCACTCGTCACTTTCAATTGTGCTCGTCTGTTGTTTTCATAGCTGATTCACTATGCATTTACTGATACACATTTTTTGTTGACTTGATCTTGAGCCTTTACTATTATTGATTACAAAAAAGGTAAATTGCTTTCGGCAAGCCTATGTTTGTATCTGTATTGGTCAGATTTTGGAAGCTATCATGTTCTTATTCTATTTAACTTCATAAACCATCCCATGCTCGATCCTTACATAAGAAAAACATAAATCATTCATAAAATAAGAAATTAAGAAGAAATCATCACATTATAGCAATAATTTTATGAAATTCCAATAATCAAAATCATATTTAACTCAAGTAAAGTGTGAGTAGAAAACAAGCAAGGTATATAGGATGTCACTTTTCTTGTTCTAATCATAGAATTGATCAAATGATCACTCAGGTTCAAGAACCTAATCAAAAGAGTATGAACTATTATCATAGCCTAATTTAATCTCCAAAGCCCTTGGTTCAACTTGAATACTATAACATCTATCTTAAACCCGCCACTAATAAAACTGATAGAGTTGCGCACTTGCACGAAAATGACCATAACTCTTTGTAAAAAAATTAAAATCCCAATCCATAAAAATCCTATGAAACAAGACTTCTCAAGTTATAATATATATTTTATTCATAATTTTTGGCTAAGCCAGTCAACACAGTTTATCCCTCAACTTTCAGACTCATTCAAAGCCCACTATTTTGGAGATGTCTTATAAGAATCAACATAACTCCTTACTCAGGCCTCCAAATCGAATTTATCTACTATGTTAAAGTAGACTCATAGGCCTTTCCAAAGATATACTATACGCCTAGGTTCTAGTCACATTTTAGCATATGACTAACCAAAATATCTTGATCTACTTCTAGAATTCTTTAAATCATAGTGGTGCATGAAAAATTCCAATCTTTCTTAATTTTCTCACAATCTAATCCCTTTTATCATCAAGATACTGCTTACCTAGGTCTTTTACCTCCATGAGCATTCGACAATCATTAATTCTCAAGAACAGAACCATTAGAATATTACAAAGATATTTTTATTCACTTAGTTCTCTCTGCTCGCTTTGATCTATTTTTTCCTGTGCCTTTGGATTACTCTACTAAAGCCAAGAAACTGAGTGTCTATTTTACATTTCTAGCTGTTCATTTGCATACTTAAGTGCCATGGAAGTTTTGAATCATTATTGATTTTGGTTTTGGTATTAATATTTGTTAATTTGAACATGTTGATATTGAATTATTTGTTATTGTTTTTACAAGAGGACTTTTTTATAAATTGATAAAACTAAATATTTTTCATAGGGAAGGAAATATAAAAATTGAAAAAAAAATATAATATATTGAAAAACACATTTTGTGCACCCCTGCATCACTATAAAAAAAATATATGAAATAGCTAAAAACAAATTCCTTCTTCAAATGTTTACCAAAATGTCATACATTAGATATCCATGGATATAAAATAATACTCCATCCATCCCAAATTTTTTTCTACATTTATATATATATAATTACAATAAAACTAACAATTTAAAAAGTAACAAATTCTTCCACCATCACATTGGGTATCTGTAACAAACCTAAATTTTATTTAGTTTAGTTTATTTAAGTTAATGATAAAAAAAAAAAAGCTAATTTAAAATATAAATAATTTTTCTAGACTTGGTTGGTTATTAATGGGTAAGAATAAGCAATACGAATAAAAGTAAAAGAAACGAAAAAAGAAATAAAGAAATAAAAGAAAGCCGCCACTGGAAGAGAGAATATGGGAGAGAACGTGGAAGGGAAAAGAAATAACAGAAGAAAAAAAATAATAAGGAACGAAAAGAAAAGAAGTAGGGCAAAAGAAGGAAAAGAGCGAAAAAAAAAATAATAAAAAATAGAGTTATAAATATAATAAGAGAGGGTTAACATATATATATACCATTATATAAAGAAAAATAGGGTTTAGTTTTCTACTATTACGCCATTGTGATTATAATTCTTTTTAAGAAGGGGAAGAAACGAGGATTGAAAATCAAGACTAAGTTTAGAATTTTCTTTTTCAACCGAGAAAAATTGGTAAGTTTTAATTTAATATCCTTTTATAGATCTATATCAAAGGTATTTATTAATATTTAAGAAGAGATAATATTTTTATAATAAAATTTTAATAAGTTTTAGAAATTGGAAGAGATAACTGATGATTGAAACTGTTTAGATGAGGCGACAAGTTTGGTGAGGTTTTGACCGGGTAATTTTGAAATTCGGCAAGTTGCAGGAGGATTTCGAAGAAAAAAACGAAGAACATCAATTCTAGGCAAGAATCGGGTGAACCATAATGTTAGTGCCTACTGTTATTGACCGGGTGCATCGACATCCTCAGATTTAAAATATTATAGTTTCATCATTGAGAGATTGGACTCAATTAATCGGGTTAATAATCACTTCAGTCTCTAGGGCTTTTAGCACTAATTCAGCAACTAGGGGTAAAAAGAGGCCGGGCCTTTTTCAGGTAACTCGAGCTCGAGCTCGAATTGAGGCTTTTCAAGCCTAGTTTTTTCGAGCTCAAGCTAGAGCTCGAGCCGAAAAATAGGCTCGAGCCA
>KK901755.1:45176-68518 GCA_000696445.1 Aquilaria agallochum
ACGCTGACAAGCGACAGCACAGCAACGACAGCCTAATATCGGTGACGATCTCCGGCATCGTCACAAAGTTGAGTTCTAACAATTGAGCCCGCGACGATAGCTTACCCCACTTGAGTCCGTGATTAAAATGACGAGGAAAGCCTTACACCAGCGGCAGAAAATAGATCGGCCTTGCTCATCTTTCATCTGTTATTGGTAATTGCTTGCTGTTGCTTCATTTGATTTGTGAATTTCATCTTCGAATGATGATGACGATTCAAACAATGACCTCAAATTGAACGAATTTGATGGAGATGGGCACGAGATTGGGTGATGGTGAACTGGCCTAGATGAGATGTTGGGGTTCAATAGCAGATTTGGCTGCACAGCTAACGAATCGATGAAGAAGATGGCTCATTTATGGTATTTACAAGCATGGGGTAAATTTGAAAAGGATTAAAAATTTTGGGATTGATTCTATCATTTTTTATTCCCTGGTTATCCAAGTAAAAAATTACACATTTAGTCCCCATATTTCATTTAAATTATAGTTATGGGACTAAGGAATTATATATGTTATTCGAGCCAAACAAGCTTTCGGGCCGAGCTCGAGTCCGTCTCGAGCCGAGCTCGAGCCTAAAAATTTGGGCTCGAGCAATTCGAGCTCGAGCTCAGGTAGTGCCGAACAGTACAGGGGCCGAGCTCGAGCCCAATGGGCTCGGGCTCGGATCGGCCCATTTTCACCCCTATCAGCGACTTCTTAGGTTCCCTAAAAATTCGTTTAAGCCACTGACACAGGATAATCTTAGGTTATTCCTTATACTTATTTGGCTTTGACGTAGACTTTTATAAAATTATTTTAGGAGCCCAAACCGTTGTTTTGGGAGTTGGAAAGTTCCATTTTGAGGTAATTGGCCGTCCACCATTCTAAACTAAATTATTATTTTGCTATATGGATTATTGATTTTAAAGCATTGAATTATAATAAACTTTTAGTAAGATTGTTTTCTACTTGATTCGTATGTTATATATATTTTATGAATTTTTTTCATGCTTTATGGATGGTGGACACCCCTTACTTGCTAGGCATTCGTGCTTATCCCATTTTTTCCCACTTATACAAATAGCAAATAATACAAGGTTGACTAGTTGGGGAGTAACTACAAGAGCTCAAAGTTTGTGATAGCATTAGAGTGAGATGTAATAGACACTTTTAGATTAGAGATATTTTGTATGAGATTTTAAGTTGTAGTTGCTCTACCACTCGATTTCAAATAACAAGTAATAAGTTTGGGTTATAAGTTTTGGTCATTCGGATTTATTTGGAATATTTGTAACTTTGCATGTGTGAGGAAATTTTTTTTTTTTTTAGTGTGCGGCGTGTCATTGTCCCAAAACTTCTGGGGTGGGTTTCGGGGCGTGACAGAAGTGGTATCAGAGCAATAGGTTCAATAATTTGTGAGGCCTTGGGTTTGGTTGTAGATCTAGGCTTTGTTATGCTTAGAATAATACTTTTGTATGGCCATATTTATTCTTTATCATAAAGTAGAAGGAAAGATTCCTATGTGTAGGACTAAGTTCCTTTCAAGATCGACCAAAAAAGGTTACATATTTAGGATATCCTCTTAATCGGTTAAAAGAACTATTCAAATTGAAAGTTTTACAATAAATTGAAAAGACTGACAATAAAGGTTTAAGATGAGAGTGTTTTAGTGACTGTACCTGACAGAATCTACAGGAGTATAGAAAGGGAGTTGTAGACATTAAGGCCATCAAGAAAGCTTGTTAATTGACACTTATAGTCTAGATATCAGAGTAGCGCAATGGAAGCTGGTGGAAAATTAAATGATTAGTGAGTGCTTATATGTTGTAGTAATCAGATAAGGTGATTTATAGTATTATAATATCGACCTAGCATGCATAAAGATGTTTGTAAGGATAGTAGTGATTGGAGAAGTAACATAAGTAAGAGATGCATGAGAAACACCTAATATTTATAATAGATGGCATAAGTTTCGAGGACGAAACTTATTTTAAGGGGGGGAAGAATGTAGCAACCCTAAATTTTATTTAGTTTAGTTTATTTAAGTTAATGGTAAAAAAAATCTAATTTAAAATATTAATAATTTGTATAGACTTAGTTGGCTATTAATGGGTAAGAATAAGTAATACAAGTAAAAGTAAAAGAAACAACAAAAAATAAATAAATAAATAAAAGAAAGCCGCCCCTGGAAGAGAGAATATGGGAGAGAACGTGGAAGGGAAAAGAAATAAAAGAAGAAAAAATAATAATAAGGAACGAAAAGAAAAGACGTAGGGCGAAAGAAGGAAAAAAGAGAAAAAAAAAAGAAAAAGAAAAATGGAGTTATAAATATAATAGGAGAGGGTTAACATATATATATACCAGTATATAAAGAAAAATAGGATTTAGTTTTCTACTCTTTTGCCGTTGTTGTGGTTCTTTTTAAGAAATGGAAGAAACAAGGATTGAAGATCAAGACCAAATTTAGGATTTTCTTCTTCAACGAAGTAAATTTGGTAAGTTTTAATTTAGTATTATTTTGTATGTCTATATTAAGGGTGTTAAATAATATTCAAAAAAAGATAATATTTTTAGAATAGAATTTTTAATGAAAGAGATAATTGATGATTGAAATTGTTTAGATGAATTGGCGACAAGTTTGGTGAGGTTTTGACCGGGTAATTGTGAAATTCGGCAAGTTTCAGGCGGATTTCGAAGAAAAAAGCAAAGAACATCAATTCTGGGCAAGAATCGGGTGAACCATAATGTTGGTAGCTACTGTTTCTGGGCGGGGGCATCGACATCCTTAGATTCAAAAGATTACAGTTTCATGACTGAGAGTTTAGGCTTATTAATCGGGTTAATAATCACATCAGTCCTTGGGGCTTTTAAGACTGGTTCAGCGACTTCTTAGGTTCCATAAATACCCGTTTAAGCCACTGACACAGGATAATTTTAGGTTATTCCTTATATTTATTTGGTTTTGACATAGACTTTTATACAATTATTTTAGCAGCCTAAACCATTGTTTTGGGAGTTAGAAAGTTCCATTTTGAGGCAAGTGGCCTTCCACCATTCTAAAATAAATTATTTTTTTGCTATATGGATTATTGATTTTAAAGCATTGAATTATATTAAACTTTAGTTCTATGAAACTTTGGTTTTAAAGTATGAAGGTTTATTCTTTAGACTTCTTCTATGGATTTCATCTTTATTATTTGAAAGTTTATTCTAAAGTTTTGTTGTTTAGATATATTGGTAATAATTACAGGTGTATTATGTTCGTTTTTAAGTAGTAATTTGCAGTTTAATGATTATGGGATCAAGTGTGTTTTACTTATGTTGTTATGGAAATATAATTTTTCTGATTTCTATAAACCTTTGGATTCTGAAAGTTCATGGATATATATATGTATGTTTTCACAATGTTTCAGTAAGTGTTGGTTCTGTGTCCGACTATTAGGAAAATGTAGTTCATGGCCATTCCTACAGGGTATTATGTAAATATGATTCATAGTACACTGTTTTTAGGACTTGTCCTTCAGGACGCTCCATCAATGACGATTCTTAGTTGGTCTATGACGTACTACAGCGGTTAAATGTAGTTATTATGACATTACGCACTACAGCGGTTAAGTGTAGTTATTATGACATGATGCACTACAATGGCTAAGTGTAGTTATTATGACATGACATACTGCAGCAATTAAGTGTAGTTATTCTGACATGATCTCTTACAGTGGTTAAAGTGTAGTCACTATTATCGCCCCACTCACTATGTTAAAAAATATCATGTTTTGTTATATGTTTTAACTGGTTTATTTTAACTAATCATTTCATGTTTAAATTTCACTTTTGTTTTGTCATATTTTATGATAAAGTTAATTGTATTTGTTTCTGCCACTTATGTGACTTTCAATTTTTATGAGTAAGACTTTCCTACAAATAGATATTCTGAGATTTTTATATGTTTATTATATTTTCTAATTAATATTGGATTTATAATATTTTTAGTAAGATTGTTTTCTACTTGATCCGTTTGTTATATATATTTTATGAATTTTTTTCATGTTTTATGAATGGTGGACATCCTGCCGCGTACTAGGCATTCGTGCTTACCCCATCTTTTCCCACTCACACAGATCGCAAATAATACAAGGTTGACTAATTAAGGAGTGACTACAAGAGCTTAATGTTTGTGATAGCATTAAAGTGAGATGTAATAGACACTCTTAGGTTAGAGATATTTAGTATAAGATTTTAAGTTATAGTCCACCACTCAATTCCAAATGACAAGTAATAAGTTTAGATTATAAGTTTTGATCATTCAGATTTATTTGGAATATTTGCAGCTTTGCATGTTTGAGAAAATATTATTTTCTCGAATGTGCGGCGTGTCATCATCCTAAAACTCCTAGGGTGGGTTTCGGGGCATGATAGAAGTGGTATCAGAGCAATAGGTTCGATAATCCATGAGGCCTTGGATTTGGTTGTAGATCTAGGCTTTGTTATGCTCAGACTAATAGTTTTGCATGGCGATATTTATTCTTTATCATAAAGTATAAGGCAAGATTCCTATGGGTAGGACTAAGTTCCTTTCAAGATCGACCAAAAAAGGTTACATATTTAGGATATCCTCTTAATTGGTTAAAAGAACTATTCAAATTGAAAGTTTTACAACAGATTGAAAAGACTGAAAATAGATATTTAAGATGAGAGTGTTTTAGTGATTGAACCTGACAAAATCTATAGGAGTATGGAAATGGAATTATAGACATTAAGGCCATCAAGAAGGCTTGTTAAATGACATCTATAGTCTAGATATCAGAGTAGCGCAACGGAAGCTTAGTGGAGAATTAAATGATTATTGAGTGCTTACATGTTGTAGTGATAAGATAAGGTGATTTGTAGTGTTATAATATAGACCTAGTGTGCATAAAGGTGTTTGTAAGGAAAGGAGTGATTGGAGATGGAACATAAGTAAGAGATGCATGGGAAACACCTAATATTTATAATAAATGGTATAAGTTTCAAGGACGAAACTTATTTTAAGGTGGGAAGAATGTAGCAACCCTAAATTTTATTTAGTTTAGTTTATTTAAGTTAATGATAAAAAAAAAGCTAATTTAAAATATTAATAATTTTTATAGACTTGGTTGGCTATTAATGGGTAAGAATAAGTAATACGAATAAAAGTAAAAGAAACGAAAGAAATAAAAGAAAACCGCCCTGGAGAAATGAATATGGGAGAGAACGTGGAAGGGAAAAGAAATAAAAGACGAAAAAATAATAATAAGGAACAAAAAGAAAATAAGTAGGGCAAAAGAAGGAAAAGAGGGAAGTAAAAAGGAAAAGAAAAATAGAGTTATAAATATAATAGGAGGGGGTTAACATATATATATAATATTATATAAAAAAAAATAGGGTTTAGTTTTCTATTCTTATCCCATTATGGTTCTTTTTTAGAAGGGGAAGAAATAAGGAATCGAGATCAATACCAAGTTTAGGATTTTCTTGTTCAATGAAATAAAATTGGTAAGTTTTAATTATTATTCTTTTGTATGTCCATATCAAAGGTGTTCATCGATATTTAAGAAAAGATAATATTTTTAGAATAGAATTTTAATAGGTTTTAGAAGTTGCAAGAGATAATTGATAATTGAAATTGTTTATGAATTGGCGACAAGTTTGGTGACGTTTTGACCGGGTAATTGTGAAATTCGGCAAGTGACAGGAGGATATCGACGAAAAAAATGAAGAATATCAATTCTGGGCAAGAATCGGGTGAACCATAATGTTGGTATCTACGGTTTTTTTCGGGTGCAGCGACATCCTTAGATGTAAAACATTACAGTTTCATCACTGAGAGTTTAGGCTTGTACAATTAATCAGGTTAATAATCACATCACTCCCTGGGGCTTTTAGCACTAGTTCATCGACTTCTTAGGTTCCAGAAATATTCGTTTAAGCCACTGACACAGGATAATTTTAGGTTATTCCTTATATTTATTTGGTTTTGACATAGACTTTTATACAATTATTTTAGCAGCCTAAACCATTTTTTTTTTTGGGAGTTGGAAAGTTCCATTTTGAGGTAAGTAGCCGTCCATCATTCTAAACTAAATTATTATTTTGCTATATAAATTATTGATTTTAAAGCATTGAATTATATTAAACTTTAGTTCTATGAAACTTTGGTTTTAAAGTATGAAGGTTTATTCTTTAGACTTCTTCTATGGATTTCATCTTTATTATTTGAAAGTTTATTCTAAAGTTTTGTTGTTTAAATATATTGGTAATAATTACATGTGTATTATGTATGTTTCTAAGTATGTAATTTGTATTTTAATGATTATGGGATCAAGTGTGTTTTACCTTATGTTATTATGGCAATATGATTTTTCTGATTTTTGTAGACCTTTGGATTTTGAAAGTTCATGGATATGAATATGTATGTTTTCACTATGTTTTAGTGGGTATTCGTTCTGTGCCCGACTATTAGAAAAGTATAGTTCATGGCCCTTCCTACAAGGTATTATGTAAGTATGATTTACAGTGCACTATTTTTAGGACATGTCTTTTAGGTCGCTCCACCGATGGCAATTCTTAGTCGGTCTATGATGTACTACAATGGTTAAGTGTAGTTATTATGACATAACGCACTACAACAATTAAGTATAGTTATTATGACTCAACATACTACAGGGGTTAAGTGTAATTATTCTAACATGACATACTACAGCATTTAAAGTGTTGTCACAGTTATCGCCCCACTCACTATTTTAAGAAATATCATGTTTTGTTATATATTTTAACTGCTCTATTTCAATTAATGATTTCATGTATGAATTTCACATTTATTTTGTCAAATTTTATGATAAAGTTAATTGTATTTGTTTCTGACACATATGTGACTTTTAATTTTTATGAGTACGGTTTTCGTACAAATGAATATTATGAGATATTTATATGTTTATTATATTTTCTAATTAATAATGGTTTTATAATATTTTTTAGTAAGATTGTTTTTTACTTGATCCCTATGTTATATATATTTTATGAATTTTTTTCATGTTTCATGAATGGTTGACATCCTGCCGCTTATTAGTAGGCATTCATGCTTACCCCATGTTTTCCCACTCATGCAAATAGCATGTAACACAAGATCGAGTAGTTGGGAAGTGACTGCAAGAGCTCAAAGTTTGGGATAGCATTAAAGTGAGATATAATAAAGACTCTTAGATTAGAGATATTTCGTATCAGATTTTAAGTGTTAGTTGCTCTACCACTCAATTTCAAATGACAAGTAATAAGTTTGGATTATAAGTTATGGTCACTCGGATTTATTTGGAATATTTGTAACTTTGCATGTTTGAGGAAATATTATTTTCTCGAGTGTGCGGCGTGTCATCCTCCCGAAACTACTGGGGTGGATTTCGGGGCATGACAGAAATTGTATCAGAGCAATAAGTTCAATAATCCATGAGGCCTTGGGTTTGGTTGTAGATCTAGGCTTTGTTATGCTTAGAATAATAGTTTTGCATGGCCATATTTATTCTTTATCATAAAGAAGAAGTCAAGATTCCTACGGGCAGGACTAAGTTCCTTTCAAGGTCGACCAAAAAAGGTTACATATTTAGCATATCCTCTTAATCAGTTAAAAGAACTATTCAAATTGAAAGTTTTACAGTAGATTGAAAAGACTGACAATAGATGTTTAAGATGAGACAGTTTTAGTGATTGTACTTAACAGAATCTACAAGAGTATAGAAATGGAATTATAGACATTAAGGCCATCAAGAAGGCTTGTTAATTGACATCTACAGTCTAGATATCAGAGTAGCGCAACGGAAGCTTGGTGGAGAATTAAACTACTATTGAGTGCTTGAATGTTGTAGTGCTAAGATAAGGTGATTTTTAGTATTATAATATAGACCTAATGTGCATAAAAGTGTTTGTAAGGAAAGAAGTGATCGGAAATGGAACATAAGTAAGAGATGCATGAAAAACACCTAATATTTAAAACAAATGGTATAAGTTTCGAGGCCGAAACATATTTTAAGGGGGGGAATAATGTAGCAACCCTAAATTTTATTTAGTTTAGTTTATTTAACTTAATTATTAAAAAAAACTAATTTGGAATTTTAATAATTTTTCTAGACTTGGTTGGTTATTAATGGGTAAGAATAAGCAATACGAAGAAAAGTAAAAGAAACGAAAAAATAAATAAATAAAGCCGCCACTGGAAGAGAGAATATGGAAGAGAACGTGGAGGGGAAAAGAAATAAAAGAAGAAAAAAATAATAATAAGGAACGAAAAGAAAAGAAGTAGGGCAAAAGAAGTAAAAGCGAGAGAAAAAAAAAAGGAAAAAGAAAAATAGAGTTATAAATATAATAGGAGATGGTTAACATACATGTATACCATTATATAAAGAAAAATAATGTTCAGTTTTCTGCTCTTACGCTATTATAGTTCTTTTTAAGAAGGATTGAAACAAGGATTGAAGATCAATATCAACTTTAGGATTTTTTTTCTTCAACCGAGTAAAATTGGTGAGTTTTAATTTAGTACTGCTTCCTTCCCAATTTACTTGAAACGTATTCCTTTTTGGAAGTCCCAAAAAGTTGAAATGTTTCCTCTTTTGAAAAAGTTTAAACAATTAAATTATCATTTTATATGAACCTAATAAAGACTCTTTTTTTAATCTCCACTCAATCTCTCACTGCACAAAATCAAAAAAAAAAAAATTTAATCATTATTTAAACTTTTACTACATAAAAAAATAACACAAATTACATACACTTTAATCTCCGTGCCCAAACAAATGTTTCAACTAAAATTGGACGAAGATAGTATTATTTTATATGTTTATATCAAAGGCGTTCATCAATATTTAAGAAGAGATAATATTTTTATAATAGAATTTTAATAGGTTTTAGAAATTTGAAGAGATAATTGATGATTGAAATTGTTTAGATGAATTGGCGACAAGTTTGGTGAGCTTTTGACCGGGTAATTGTGAAATTCGGCAAGTTACAGGTGGATTTCGAAGAAAAAAACGAAGAACATCAATTCTAGGCAAGAATCGGGTGAACCATAATGTTGGTACCTATAGTTTATATGTGGGTGAATATACATCCTTATATTTAAGATATTACACTTTCATCACTGAGAGTTTAGTCTTGTACAATTAATCGGGTTAATAATCACACCAGTCCCTGGGGCTTTTATCACTAGTTCAGCGACTTCTTAGGTTCCAGAAATATTCGTTTAAGCCGCTGACACAGGATAATTTTAGGTTATTCCTTATATTTATTTGGTTTTGACATAGACTTTTATACAATTATTTTAGGAGCCTAAACCATTGTTTTGGGAGTTGGAAAGTTCTATTTTGAGGTAAGTGGCCGCCCACCATTCTAAACTAAATTATTATTTTGCTATATGGATTATTGATTTTAAAGTGTTGAATTATATTAAACTTTAGTTATATGAAACTTTAGTTTTAAAGTATGAAGGTTTATTTTTAGACTTCTTCTATGGATTTCATCTTTATTATTTGAAAGTTTATTCTAAAGTTTTGTTGTTTAAATATATTGGTAATAATTACATATTTGTTATGTATGTATCTAAATATATAATTTGTATTTTAATGATTATGGGATCAAGTGTGTTTTGCTTATGTTATTATGGCAATATGTTTTTTCTGATTTTTGTAGACCTTTAGGTTCTGAAACTTCATGGATTTGAATATGTATGTTTTCACTATGTTTTAGTGGGTGTTCATTCTGTGCCTGATTGTTGGGAAAGTGTAGCTCATAGCCGTTCCTATGGGGTATTATGTAAGTATGATTCACAGTACACTGTTTTTAGGACATATCCTTCAGGGCACTCCACCGATGGCGATTCTTTGTTGGTCTATGACATACTACAGCAGTTAAGTGTAGTTATTTTGACATAATGCACTACAATGGTTAAGTGTAGTTATTATGACATAACGTACTACAGCAGTTAAGTGTAATTATTCTGACATGACGTACTACAATGGTTAAAGTGTAGTTACAGTTATCGCCCCACTCACTATTTTAAGAAATATCATGTTTCGTTATATGTTTTAACTGCCCTGTTTTAACTAATGATCTCATATATAAATTTCACATTTATTTTGTCATATTTTATGATAAAGTTAATTGTATTTGTTTCTGGCACATATGCGACTTTTAATTTTTATGGGTATGATTTTCCTACAAATTAATATTCTGGGATATTTATATGTTTATTATATTTTCTAATTAATATTGGATTTACAATATTTTTAGTAAGATTTTTTTCTACTTGATCCCTAAGTTATATATTTTATGAATTTTTTTCATATTTTATGGATGGTTCACATTCCGCAGCTTACTAGGTATTTGTGTTTACCCCATCTTTTCCCACTCACGTAGATAGCATGTAACACAAGGTTGACTAGCTGGGGAGTGACTACAAGAACTCAAAGTTTGGGATAACATTAAAGTGAAATGTAATAGATACTCTTAGGTTAGAGATATTTTGTATGAGATTTTAAGTTGTAGTTGCTCTACCACTCAATTCCAAACGACACGTAATAAGTTTGGGTTATAAGTTTTGGTCACTTGGATTTATTTGGAATATTTGTAGCTTTGCATGTTTGAGGAAATATTATTTTTTCGAGTGGCGGCGTGTCATCGTCTGAAACTCCTGAGGTGGGTTTCGGGGCATGACAGAAGTGATATCATAGCAATAGGTTCAATAATTCGTGAGGCCTTGGGTTTGGTTGTAGATCTAGGCTTTGTTATGCTTAGTATAATAGTTTTGCATGGCCATATTTGTTCTTTATCATAAAGTAGAAGGAAAGATTCCTATGGGTAGGACTAAGTTCCTTTCAAGACCGAAACATATTTAGGATAACCTCTTAATCAGTTAAAGGAACTATTCAAATTGAAAGTTTTACAATAGATTGAAAAGATTGACAATAGAGGTTTAAGATGAGACTGTTTTAGTAACTGTACTTGACAGAATCTACAGGAGTATAGAAATGGAGTTATAGACATTAAGGCCATTAAGAAGGCTTGTTAATTGACATCTATAGTCTAGTTATCAGAGTGGTGCAATGGAAGCTTGGTGGAGAATTAAACAACTATTGAGTGCTTGCATGTTGTAGTGATAAGATAAGGTGATATTTAGTATTATAATATAGACCTAATGTGCATACAGGTGTTTGTAAGGAAATGAGTGATTAGAGATGGAACATAAGTGAGAGATGCATGAGAAACACCTAATATTTATAATAGATGGTATAAATTTCAAGATCAAAACATATTTTAAGGGGGGAAGAATGTAGCAACCCTAAATTTTATTTAGTTTAGTTTATTTAAGTTCATGATAAAAAAACTAATTTGGAATTTTAATAATTTTTCTAGACTTGTTTGGTTATTAATGGGTAAGAATAAGCAATACGACGAAAAGTATAAGAAACGAAAAAAAGAAACAAAAGAAAGCCGCCACTGAAAGAGAGAATATGGGAGAGAACGTGGAGGGGAAAAGAAATAAAAGAAGAAAATAATAATAATAAGGAACGAAAACAAAAGAAGTAGGGTAAAAGAAGGAAAAGAGAGAAAAAAAAATGAAAAAGAAAAATAGAGCTATAAATATAATAGGAGAGGGTTAACATATACGTATACCATTATATAAAGAAAAATAGGGTTTAGTTTTCTACCCTTATGCCGTTGTGGTTCTTTTTAAGAAGGGGAAGAAACAAGGATTAAAGATTAAGGCAAAGTTTAGAGTTTTTTTCTTCAACCGAGTAAAATCGGTGAGTTTTAATTTAGTATTATTTTGTATGTACATATCAAGGGTGTTCTTTAATATTTAAAAAGAGATAATATTTTTAGAATAGAATTTTAATAGGTTTTAGACATTGGAAGAGATAATTGATGATTAAAATTGTTTAGATGAATTGGCGACAAGTTTGGTGAGGTTTTGACCGGGTAATTGTGAAATTCGGCAAGTTACACGAGGATTTCGAGGAAAAAAACGAAGAACATCAATTCTGGGCAAGAATCGGGTGAACCATAATGTTGGTACCTACAGTTTTTGGGCTGGTGAATCGACATCCTTAGAGTTAAGATACTACAGTTTCAGTTGAATCTTGTACAATTAATCGGGTTAATAATCACATCAGTCCCTGGGGCTTTTATCACTAGTTCATCGACTTCTTAGGTTCCAGAAATATTCGTTTAAGCCACTGACACAGGATAATTTTAGGTTATTCCTTATACTTATTTGGTTTTGACATAGACTTTTATACAATTATTTTAGGAGCCTAAACCGTTGTTTTGGGAGTTGGAAAGTTACATTTTGAGATAAGTGGCCATCCACCATTCTAAACTAAATTATTATTTTGCTATATGGATTATTGATTTTAAAGCATTGAATTATAATAAACTTTAGTTCTATGAAACTTCGGTTTTAAAGTATGAAGGTTTATTCTTTAGACTTATTCTATGGATTTCATCTTTATTATTTGAAAGTTTATTCTAAAGTTTTGTTGTTTAAATATATTGGTAATAATTACATGTGCATTATGTATGTTTCTAAGTATGTAATTTGTATTTTAATGATTATGGGATCAAGTGTGTTTTACTTATGTTATTATGGCAATAAGATTTTTCTAATTTTTGTAGACCTTTGGATTCTGAAAGTTCATGGATATGAATATGTATGTTTTCACTATACTTTAGTGGGTGTTGATTTTGTGCCTCACTACTGGGAAAGTGTAGTTCATAGCCCTTTCTACTGGGTATTATGTAAATATGATTCACAGTGCACTGTTTTTAGAACATATCCTTCAGGGCGCTCCATCGATGACGGTTCTTAGTCGGTCTATGATGTACTACAGCGGTTAAGTGTAGTTATTATGACATGACATACTACAGTGGTTAAGTGCAGTTATTATGATATGACATATTACAGCGGTTAAGTGTAGTTATTCTGACATAACGTACTACAGCAGTTAAAGTGTAGTCACAATTATCGCTCCACTCACTATTTTAAGAAATATCATGTTTTGTGAATGTTTTAACTGCTCTGTTTTAACTAATGATTTCATGTATGAATTTCAAATTTATTTTGTCATATTTTATGATAATGTTAATTGTATTTGTTTCTGTCACTTATGTGACTTTTAAGTTTTATGGGTACGATTTTCCTACAAATTAATATTCTGGGATATTTATATGTTTATTATATTTTCTAATTAATATTGGATTTATAATACTTTTAGTAAGATGTTTTTCTACTTGATCCCTATGTTTTATATATTTTATGAATTTTTCTCATGTTTTGTGGATGGTTGACATTCCGCCGCTTACTACGCATTTGTGTTTACCCCATCTTTTTCCAGTCATGCAGATAGCAAGTAACACAAGATTGATTAGTTGGGGAGTGACTACAAGAGCTCAAAGTTTGGGATAGCATTAAAGTGAAATGTAATAGACACTCTTAGGTTAGAGATATTTCGTATGAGATTTTAAGTTGTAGTTGCTCTACCACTCGATTCCAAACAACAGGTAATAGGTTTGGATTATAAGTTATGGTCACTCGGATTTCTTTTGAATATTTTTAGCTTTGCATGTTTGAGGAAATATTATTTTTCCGAGTGTGCGGCATGTCATCGTCTCAAAACTCGTGGGGTGGGTTCTGGGGCGTGACAGAAGTTGTATTAGAGCAATAGGTTTGATAATCCGTGAGGCCTTGGGTTTGGTTGTAGATCTAGGCTTTATTATGCTTAGAATAATAGTTTTGCTTAGAATAATAGTTTTGCATGGCCATATTTATTCTTTATCATAAAGCAGAAGGCAAGATTCCTACGGGCAGGACAAAGTTCCTCTCAAGGTCGACCAAAAAAGTTTACATATTTAGGATATTCTCTTAAAGAACTATTCAAATTGAAAGTTTTACAGTTGATTGAAAAGACTGACAATAGAGGTTTAAGATGGTATTGTTTTAGTGACTGTACCTAACAAAATCTACGAGGGTATAGAAATAGAATTATAGACATTAAGGCTATCAAAAAGGCTTGTTAATCGACATCTATCGTCTAGATATCAGAGTAGCGCAATAGAAGCTTGGTGGAGAATTAAACGACTATTGAGTAGGGGTGTAATTTTCGGGTTAGGGTCGGGACCTGGAATTCGCAACCAATCTGGCCATCCAAAATTTGAAACCCGAACTGACCCTATTTAACATTAAAACCCGAACCGACCATAACCCGAAAAAATTCGGATTGGGTCGGGTCGAATCAGGTCTAAAGCTTGGAAAGGGGTAAAAAAAAAATGCATGCACATATATCAAGAATCCAACACATTAGCTAAAAGCAACTTTATAATTTAATCCAAAAATGCACATTCTATAACCTAAAAACAACTTCATAACACATAATAGTCATAAGTTAATCCAACACATACACATTAGACATTATATTTGCCAAGGGCCAATATTTTTAAATAGCAATTATTCGGGTTCAGGTTGGATTCGGGTTCTACCCGAACCAACCTGATTTCTGACCTTTTAAACGGGTCGGGTTCAGGTTGACCCGAATAGGCCTTACTCATCTCTTTAACCCGATCTTAACCTGAAAAATAGGGTCGGGTTTCGGGTTAGGGCCAACCACTTACACCCCTACTATTGAGTGCTTGCATGTTGTAGTAATAAGATAAGGTGATTTTTAGTATTATAATATAGACCTAATGTGCATAAAGGTGTTTGTACAGAAAGGAGTGATCGGAGATTGAACATAAGTAAGAGATGCATGAGCAACACCTAATATTTATAATAGATGGTATAAGCTTCGAGGCCAAAACATATTTCAAGGGGGGAAGAGTGTAGCAACCCTAAATTTTATTTAGTTTAGTTTATTTAAGGTAATGATAAAAAAAACTAATTTGGAATTTTAATATTTTTTCTAGACGTGGTTGGTTATTAATGGGTAAGAATAAGCAATACGAAGAAAAGTAAAAGAAACGAAAAAAGAAAAAAAGAAAAAAAAGAAAGCCGCCACTGGAAGAGAGAATATGGGAGAGAACGTGGAGGGGAAAGGAAATAAAAGAAGAAAAAAAAATAATAAGGAACGAAAAGAAAAGAAGTCGGGCAAAAGAAGGAAAAGAGAGAAAAAAAAAAGAAAAAGAAAAATAGAGCTATAAATATAATAGGAGAGGGTTAACATATATGTATATCATTGTATAAAGAAAAATAGGGTTTAGTTTTCTACTTCTACGCTACTATGGTTCTTTTTAAGAAGGGGATGAAACAAGGATTGAAGGTCAAGGTCAAGTTTAGGATTTTTTTCTTCAACTGAGTTGGTGAGTTTTAATTTAGTATTATTTTGTATGTCTATATTAAGGGTGTTTATCAATATTTAAGAAGAGATAATATTTTTAGAATAGAATTTTAATAGGATTTAGAAATTGGAAGAGATAATTGATGATTGAAATTGTTTAGATGAATTGGCGACAAGTTTGGTGACGTTTTGACCGGGTAATTGTGAAATTCAGCAAGTTACAGGTGGATTTCGAAGAAAAAAGCAAAGAACATCAATTCTGGGCAAGAATCGGGTGAACCATAATGTTGGTACCTACATTTTTTTGACGGGTGAATCGAAATCCTTAGATTTAAGGTATAACAGTTTCATCACTTAGAGTTTAGTCTTGTACAATTAATCGGCTTAATGATCACATCAGTCCCTGGGGATTTTATCACTAGTTCATCGACTTCTTAGGTTCCATAAATATTCGTTTAAGCCACTGACACAGGATAATTTTAGGTTATTCCCTATATTTATTTGGTTTTGACATAGATTTTTATACAATTATTTTAGCAGCCTAAACCGTTGTTTTGGGAATTGGAAAGTTCCATTTTGAGGTAAGTGGCTGTCGACCATTCTAAATTAAATTATTATTGGGCTATATGGATTATTGATTTTAAAGCATTAAATTATATTAAACTTTAGTTCTATGAAACTTTGGTTTTAAAGTATGAAGGTTTATTCTTTAGACTTCTTCTATGGATTTCATCTTTATTATTTGAAGGTTTATTCTAAAGTTTTGTTGTTTAAATATATTGGTAATAATTACATGTGTATTATGTATGTTTCTAAGTATGTAATTTGTATTTTAATGATTATGGGATCAAGTGTGTTTTACTTATGTTATTATAGCAATATGATTTTTCTGATTTTTTTAGACCTTTGGATTCTGGAAGTTCATGGATATAAATATATATGTTTTCACTATGCTTTAGTGGGTATTGATTCTGTGTCTGACTACTGGGAAAGTGTTATTCATAGCCTTTCCTACGGGGTATTATGTAAGTATGATTCACAGTGCACTGTTTTTAGGACATATCCTTCAGGGCGCTTCACCGATGGTGATTCTTAGTCGGTCTATGACATACTACAGCGGTTAAGTATAGTTATTATGACATGACGTACTACAGTGGTTAAATGTAGTTATTATGATATGACGTACTACAGCGGTTAAGTGTAGTTATTCTGACATAACATACTACAGTTGTTAAAGTGTAGTAATAGTTATCGCCTCACTCACTATTTTAAGAAATATTATATTTTGTTATATGTTTTAAGTGCTTTATTTTAACTAGTGATTTCATGTATGAATTTCAATTTTTTTTTGGTCATATTTTATAATAAAGTTAATTGTATTTGTTTCTGGCTCTTATGTGACTTTTAATTTTTATAAGTACGATTTTCCTACAAATTAATATTCTGGGATATTTATATGTTTATTATATTTTCTAATTAATATTGGATTTACATTATTTTTAATAATTTTTTTTTTCTACTTGATCCTTATGTTATATATATTTTATGAATTTTTTTTATGTTTTATGAATGGTTGGCATTCCGCCGCTTATTAGGTATTCGTGTTTACCCCATCTTTTCCCACTCAAGCAGATAGCAAGTAACACATGGTTGACTAGTTGAGGAGTGATTATAAGAGCTCAAAGTTTGGGATAGCATTAAACTGAGATGTAATAGATACTCTTAGATTAGAGATATTTCGTATGAGATTTTAAGTTGTAGTTGCTATACCACTCGATTCCAAATGACAAGTAATAAGTTTGTGTTGACACCCAATTTTGTCCGACCTTAAAAGGAAAAAATAAATAATAATAATAATAATAATAATAATAATAAAATATATATTATTTTAGGGTCATTTTTGTTTTATAGAATTTATGTTAAAAAAAATTATTAATNTTTTAACTAGTGATTTCATGTATGAATTTCAATTTTTTTTTGGTCATATTTTATAATAAAGTTAATTGTATTTGTTTCTGGCTCTTATGTGACTTTTAATTTTTATAAGTACGATTTTCCTACAAATTAATATTCTGGGATATTTATATGTTTATTATATTTTCTAATTAATATTGGATTTACATTATTTTTAATAAGTTTTTTTTCTACTTGATCCTTATGTTATATATATTTTATGAATTTTTTTTATGTTTTATGAATGGTTGGCATTCCGCCGCTTATTAGGTATTCGTGTTTACCCCATCTTTTCCCACTCACGCAGATAGCAAGTAACACATGGTTGACTAGTTGAGGAGTGATTATAAGAGCTCAAAGTTTGGGATAGCATTAAACTGAGATGTAATAGATACTCTTAGATTAGAGATATTTCGTATGAGATTTTAAGTTGTAGTTGCTATACCACTCGATTCCAAATGACAAGTAATAAGTTTGGATTATAAATTATGGTCACTCGGATTTATTTGGAATATTTGTAGCTTTGAATGTTTATGGAAATATTATTTTCTTGAGTGTACGGCGTGTTATCGTCTCGAAACTTGTGGGGTGGATTTCGGGGCATGACAGAAATGCTATCAGAGCAATAGTTTTGCATGGCCATATTTATTCTTTATCATAAAGTAGAAGGCAAGATTCCTACGGGCAGGACTAAGTTCCTTTCAAGGTCGACCAAAAAAGGTTACATATTTAGGATATCCTCTTAATCGGTTAAAAGAACTGTTCAAATTGAAAGTTTTATAGTAGATTGAAAAGATTGATAATAGAGGTTTAAGATGAGATTGTTTTAGTGATTGTACCTGACAGAATCTAAGGGAGTATAGAATTGGAATTATAGACATTAAGGCCATCCAGAAGACTTGTTAATTGACATATATAGTCTAGATATCAAATTAGCGCAACGGAAGCTTGGAGGAGAATTAAACGATTATTGAGTGCTTACATGTTGTAGTGATAAGATAAAGTGATTTATAGTATTATAATATAGACTTAGTGTGCATAAAGGTGTTTGTAAGGAAAGGAGTGAATGGAGATGGAACATAAGTAAGAGATACATGAGAAACACCAAATATTTATAATAGATGGTGTAAGTTTCAAGGACAAAACTTATTTTAAGGTGGGAAGAATGTAGCAACCCTAAATTTTGTTTAGTTTAGTTTATTTAAATTAATGATTAAAAAAAACTAATTTAAAATATTAATAATTTTTATAGACTAGGTTGGTTATTAATGGGTAAGAATAGGTAATGCGAATAAAAGTAAAAGAAACAAAAATAAATAAATAAATAAAAGCCGCCCCTGGAAGAGAGAATATGGGTGAGAACGTGGAAGGGAAAAGAAATAAAAGAAGAAAAAAAAATAATAAGGAACGAAAAGAAAAGAAGTAGGGCAAAAGAAGGGAAAGAGAGAAAAAAAATGGAAAAAGAAAAATAGAGTTATAAATATAATAGGAGAGGGTTAACATATATATATATATATATATATATATATATATATATACCATAAAGAAAAATAGGGCTTAGTTTTCTACTCTTACACTTGTCGTTCTTTTTAAGAAGGGAAAGAAACAAATATTGAAGATCAAGACCAGGTTTAGGATTTTTTTCTCTCCATTCGAGTAAAGTTGATGAGTTTTAATTTAGTATTATTTTATATGTCTATATCAAGGTGTTCATCAACAATTAAGAAGAGTTAATATTTTTAGAATAGAATTTTAATAGATTTTAGAAATTAGAAGAGATAATTGATGATTGAAATTACTTAGATGAATTGGCGACAAGTTTGGTGACGTTTTGACCGGGTAATTGTGAAATTCGGCAAGTTACAGGAGGATTTCGAAGAAAAAAACGAAGGACATCAATTCTGGGCAAGAATCGGGTGAACCATTATGTTGGTATCTACTGTTTTTAGCCGGGTGCTTCAGCATCCTCGTATTTAAAACATTACAGTTTCATCACTGATAGTTCGGGTTAATAATCACATCAGTCCCTGGGGCTTTTAGCACCAATTCAGCGACTTCTTAGGTTCCAGAAAATTTGGATTTTTCTGCAAAAAGATTGTCCACAATTCTTTCATCCATTCGTGCCGATTGTTTGTCTCCACCTAGTCCTCCATCAAACTATGTAAGTTTAGCCATCCATGCTTTGATTCTTGGCTCTTCCAAAGTATTAGAACATTAATTTAATTCTGTATTTTTACCTAGATTTATTAAGTTGAAGGGAAACCCCATCCAGACACCAAAAATAATCCTACGAGTACCGACGATCTCGATTTGATTCGTGTGAGCCAAAATTCTTCGGTATTACTCTTTTAATTTTTTTTTCAGCACCTAAAGGACTTATATTTTTTCTGTAAATTCTTGGTAGATCATTGTTAATCCAAGTTTTAGGTTTTGCACTCATTTTCGGTGCAATCAGGTCCATACTTGCTCCTAAACCTGGTAAGCCACCGTAGCCTTTTTAAAGTTCTTTTGGCTGCCAATATCAAATCTTACAGCCCTAACAATTCTCTTATCCTTGCTGTCTATGTTGTTACAAAAGGTTAGAAAATCCTTATTTGAAAGTTTGGCACTTATTTGGACTCCCGGAGCACCAGAGATCCTGAAAACACATCGGTACCCAAAATAAAAAATTTTTCCTTTCAAGATCAGTTTTTACAGTCATTAAATGAGCATATAACTCAGTGTGTGGCCACTGTAACTTTTAGGATCAATACCAAGAAGGCTTCCGATACGATCCCGAATAGGCACGAAGCCACCAGAGATACCCCGAGACCCTTTTTGCTCACTAGGTAAAATTTTGGCCTAAATGCCAAGAACATGAACCCTTAAAGTACCATTTAGGAAAATTTCTAAATTTTAACATATTTTCTAATTTTCTACCTTACTAACATTTTGTAGGACCNCCTCATTTCACTGTATTATTCCGTACTAGGTAAGGGGAGAAGAGCGGGTTAGTTCTCATGGGCCCTCTTAAGCAAAAAATAAGCATCAACCCAAATAAAAAATTCTAAGTAAATAATTAGACTAAAAAAAATCTTTAAATGCGTGGGCAACATGGGTAGGGTAATTAATGAGTTTTTCTAGAATTTTATTTTTATTTTATTCTAGTTCCTTTCCAGTGAGATGTAATTTTGGTTGTTTGGTTGTATGGTTGTAATATTGTGATATATAATGTATCTTTGGCGCTAGTATCATACTAGGACCATTTGTAACAAGAATTAAATTAGAAGTATGTTAGGACTGTGTGAATAAACTCGTTAGTATCATGTTTAGGGCCAATAAGACAAACACCAATAGTACCACGTTTAGAGCTGACAAGTTCGCTAGCAACGTAATAAGATTGAAAGCAACCGTTAGTGGCATGTTAGGGCCGTAATAAATTACTATAAAGCCGGTAGATAAAGGATTATAAGAGTAAATGCTAAATGACAAACTTAGAAAGAATTCATGGAAGAAGAGATGAACATGAATCATAAATACACATAAAAAGATATCATTAATTGTCATGTCATCATGGAACACTAAGCTAAGATAACAAGATAAAAGAAATAGAATGCATTAGAATCATGACACTAAACTAAAAATGGCTAAATGAAATGAGCTACAGTCATGCATCAATTGGTTATTGCATATGATTGATGTATGTCATACACAAGATTGCATTAAGTAAAAGATTTGAAGAGTAAGATAAAACACGAGGTATGCAAGTTTGGTGACAAACCATATCTACATGACCTAACAAGCCATAAATTTAGACGAGAAGTTTGGAACGAACGATTCGAACCCGATAGGCATGTTAAGGTGGTGGTGGACTGTCCTTAGTCATGACCTGATATTGACACGGAGTATGCAGATATGATTTGTCCACTGTCAGACCATAGCTGGCGATGGACCATGCTTATGACTGGTATCACAAGAGACTCTACTTCGGCATAGGTATCTCGATAGGCTTTGGCTTGGTGGCATCCCTAGTGACACTGCCTAAGAGTTATCCCGAGAGTGGGTGATGTACACACTCACCACCCTAGGTTCGTCTGACGGCATTTAAGTATTAGATTAAATGATTGATCAATAAGATATGATTTAATCGGTAAAAGGAATAATGCATATGCATGGTAGTTCAAGCATGCTAGTAGGACTTTGATATTTTTGTTATGATATTGTATGAAATTGTTCTTTAATTAAATTGCTATAACTTAAAGTTTATTATTCGTTGTTGTTTGTTGCGGGAATATTATGACCCACATGATGGACCTGATACTTCCCCCTTACTGAGCAAGTTTGCTCACCCCTCATTCTAACATGTTTTCTTAGGTGAGTGCTATGAGGAGACAAAGTACACTGAACCATATAATGAGGTTCAAGATGTGGAGCAGACTGAGTAAGGGTACGTTGTAGCCCATCAAAAGTAAAACTGGCTGGAACTGGGTTTCAACTTTGTGTTATTTGATTTCTAAAGAGATATATGGTTTGTTTAAATTGGTACATTATCCATTTATTAGTTTTCTTGAGATTGTCACTTAATTACTCTAGTTTCATTTAATACTCTTATTATTTGAAAAATAGATTAAAAGAAAAATATTTTACCTCATATTTCTAAAATCATTTTAATTAATAACTCTGGGCAATTTCAATATTTTCCTAAATTAAGATTTATAAAATTGGGGGCATCATATCTCACATAGGTGAATTGTGAGAAGCTTTATATGGATATATAGACTCCAATTCAAGAACATAAGCACATAGCGCTTATCCTTTACCAAAGGATAGCCCATGTGGTTTGGGCAGATGGTCCGTTAATTGATTCTAGACTTGAGTTATTACAACAGCGGTTAAGTGTAGTTATTATAACATGATGCACTATAGCGGTTAAATGTAGTTATAATGACATGACGTACTACAGCGATTAAAGTGTTGTCACAGTTATTACCCCACTCACTATGTTAAGAAATATCATGTTTTATTATATGTTTTAACTGCTCTATTTTAACTAATGATTTCGTGTATGAATTTCACATTTGTTTTGTCATATTTTATGAAAAAGTTAATTGTATTTGTTTCTGGCACTTATGTGACTTTTAATTTTTATGAGTACGATTTTCCTACAAATGAATATTCTGAGATATTTATATGTTTTTGATATTTTCTAATTAATATTGGATTTATAATATTTTTAGTAAGATTGTTTTCTACTTGATCCGTATGTTATATATATTTTATGAATTTTTTTTCATGGTTTATGGATGGTTGATATCCCACTGCTTATGAGGCATTCGTGCTTACCCCATATTTTCCCACTCACGCAGATAGCAAGCAACATCAGGTTAAGTAGTTAGGGAGTGACTACAAAAGCTCAAAGTTTGGGATAATATTAAAGTGAGATGTAATAGACACTTTTAGGTTAGAGATATTTCACATGAGATTTTAAGTTGTAGTTGCTCTACCACTCGATTCCAAATGACAAGTAATAAGTTTGGATTATAAGTTATGGTCACTCGGATTTATTTGGAATATTTGTAGCTTTGCATGTTTGAGAAAATATTATTTTCTCGAGTGTGCGGCGTGTCATCGTCCCGAAACTCGTGGGGTGGGTTTTAGGGCGTGACAGAAGTGGTATCAGAGCAATAGGTTCGATAATCTGTGAGGCCTTGGGTTTGGTTGTAGATCTAGGCTTTGTTATGCTTAGAATAATAGTTTTGCATGGCCATATTTATTCTTTATCATAAAGTTGAAGGCAAGATTCCAACGGCCAAGACTAAGTTCTTTTCAAGATTGACCAAAAAAGGTTACATATTTAGTATATCCTCTTAATCGGTTAAAAGAACTACTCAAATTGAAAGTTTTATAGTTGATTGAAAAGACTAACAATGGAGATTTAAGATGAGACTATTTTAGTGATTGTACCTGACAGAATCTACGGGAGTACAAAAATGGAATTATAGACATTAAGGCCATCAAGAAGGCTTGTTAATTGTAGAGGTGTTCAGTGGGCC
>KK901756.1:4179-17272 GCA_000696445.1 Aquilaria agallochum
TGTACCACTCATTTAAGTGTACAATTTGATCCACTTTCTCTGTTTTCTGTCTGTCTTTCCATAGTCTAGTTTCTATGTGCAGTTAAGCCGTGAAAGTTTCCAGCTTTGCACATAGACCACTGTGCTAGTTTCTATAGTTCTCCTTATCCTTCTTTTTTTTTTTTTTCTCTTGTTTTCTTTTGTTTTTTCTTGGACTAAGCCAAGCTTTTAGGAGCTACCTAACAAAGTGCCTCCTCAGCCGACGTCATACTCCGAGTGTAAATCCATAAGGTCCAGGGTTCAAGGCTCCGCGCCGCCCTATTCGACCGAAAACGGACATACTACTACGTGGGCCTCCGAGAGTCCATGAGGTCGTCCTGTCAAAAACTGCCAATTGGCTGATAGACTGACGCCGGAAAAGCTACTTGCCCAAGTCTTCACTTTGACTTTCCAAGGGGGGCGTGTGATAGCCAAGTGCTATCGCCCTGTTTACCCATCGACCACGGAAAAGAGAGAGCCAAACATCTGAGGCACACGACCTCGGTAGCTCGGCAATTCCAACTTCGGGAGCCTACCTCCAAAGGTACGGATCGGATCTGACCAAACACATGTCATGATCTGGGCTAGCTGTGACAAACGGCCTCCTCCCTCCACCCTCTTATAAATACTTGGGAGGGACCGTGGCAAGAACATAGAGAACATTCTTTACTCTCTACTCTTTGCTATTTTCTGCCACTCTTAGATACTAACTTGGGCATCGGAGGCTTCTCCCTTGGAAACACACTCTGTGGCACCTCTAACCCTTGTTCTTCAGAGTCTTACAGACACCTGCACACCAAAAGTCTTTCCTTCAACCTAGTTTTTCATACAATGAGGATAGCATCGGGCATAATTTGGCACCATTTGTGGGAACTCATTCTCAGGTCACCGTCGTTGAGACCCGATTTTCTAAGGACAAGGGACTCCTGAAGTCCCCAGTCGCCCCAAAAGCTCAAATGGCAACTGAACAACCTACAATAGAGACTTCATTGCCGAAGGACAAATGTCCTTTGACGGTCACGATGAGCTTTCTATGAGATTTTCAGTGCTCTATTGTGGCTGAAATGACTAACAGCTCAACCAAAGTTGGTCACAACCACCTACTGAGGGAAAGGCACTTTCTCTTACTGCTTGGCAAGAGAGAAGCCCAAGGTTACCTTGCTGGAGCTCTGGGAAAAGGGGTTCTCACAATGAGTCATCAACAAACAATGTACCCTCCAAAGGATGCTGTACTGGAGAAACGGTGTCAAAAGAGACCAGGACTTCCCGCCGGTGAAGTTGATGCCCGTACGGAGAGTTCCAATCCCCCCACCAATGAAGTTACACTAAAAAAAGAAGACATTAGAGAAGGTGGAAAAATAGATTGCAGAAGGTGAAAAAAGAGGTTAGAGAAGGTGGAAAAATAGATTTCTTCGAAACTTGTCCGGTTGAGGATGTTGGAGACCTTCACCGAGGAAGAGTCACCCTTCATTCGTGTAGTAGTAGAGGCACCTATGCCAAGTGACTTCCAAGTACCATGTCTGGAAATGTATGATGGGCACAGCGACCCCCAAGCTCACCTAATGAAATATAGGCGTAGCATGGTGTTGCATGGCACTGATGACGCCACCCTCTACAAGTGCGTCGAAGTCACCCTTTCAGGGCCGGCAACTGCGTGGTATAACTCCCTGGCTCCCAGAACCATAATGGGTTTCTAGGAGTTATCTACTACATTCACCTAGCAGTTCATCATAAGTAGACTGATGGCGAAGATGCCTGTTCAAATGTTTGACATAGCTAAAAAGAATGGGGAGAGCATTCAATACTATGTCGAGAAGTTCAACCGAGAAGCCTTGAGTGTCCCCAATTTTTGCCCCGAAATCCACATCCTCACCATGATTAAGGGACTTTGGAGAGATTCACAACTCTTCTACGAGTTCTCCAAGGATCCCCCTGACACCCTCGAAGAATTCTACCAAAGTGCAGAACAGCACATGATGGCTGAAGAATTGAGGATGGGAGGGCCAAAGTTTGATAACAATCACTCCGAGGGTCAGAGTCACCAAGCTCGATACCCAACCTAGGGCGGGGGCAGACCTTGGAAACCAAGGGGGAAGAAACAATGTCTTTCATGCCCTTGAACACTACAAGCACAAACATACTCATGGCAATGGAAAGACAAGCAACTGTTATCCAGTGTCCGAAGGCCATGACCTCGGAAAAGAAAAAGAACATGAAGAAGTTTTGTCAGTTCCATCTGGACGATGGGTACAATACTGAAGATTGCTTCCAGCTAAGAAAGTACATTAAATCTTTAATCAAGTAGGGGCAATTCAGGCACTACCTGTGTATGTCGTCGCCCAAAGGTAGAAGGGAAGAATAAAGGAAAAAAGAAGATGAGGACTTCTACTCCAACTGACGTCACAACCGAAGTCCCAAAAAACATCCACTAGCCTCGACGAGAGTGATCAAAACAATCACCACTGGGATACCCTCAGCCGAGAGGAAAAGGAAAGTCTGAGAAATATCGATGATGGAGTTCAAAAACCCACCGAACAAGCTTGTTCGAAAGATGGGTCCACCGTGAAGTTCCCTCATGATGACCCCCTCATAATCATGGCAATGATAGGGATAATGGATGTGAAAAGAGTGCTCATTGATGATGGTTCCAATGCCAATGTTCTGTTCTCCCACCTGTTACCAAACTTGGGCATCTCCAAGGGTGATCTCAAACCCATTACCTCCCCTACCTTTGACGTAAGTCCATCCGAAATCCCTGTACTCAGGTGGATCTGTCTACCATTTGATGCTAAGGGGAACTTTGGTTTAGAACGAGAAAGAGCTCTTTGGCTCCACAATGATGAGGTTGATTGTCATAGATGTTCCTTCTTTGTACAATGCCATCATCGGAAGGCAGACACAAGGAAATCTTCACGTTCATCCAGACATGAAGTACCTAACAGTTACCTTCGACACAAAGGAGAGGGACACGGAAATATTTATTGATCAAGCCAAAATAAGGAAAGTTTTCATGAAGGCAAGACAAAGCCAATGAAAGTTCACGTACAGACGTCAGGAGAAAAGAGCATGCCTGGCGAAGAGGGAATAGGAGGAGAAAAAAGTGACTCTGAAAAAATAAAAACAGAGGATGTAGAGCTTGTCCCAAGCCAAAGTACCCGAGTGGGGAAAAAACTGGCCGAAGGTGACAAGGAAAAGCTTGTAACCCTTTTATTAATGAACAATGATTTGTTTGCATACTCTCCAAGTGATATGGTTGGGGTGAATCCTGGTATAATCTAACATTGTCTTAAAGCATGTCCGAAGGTGAAGCCTGTTTGGCCGAACAAATGCAGCCTCTCGGCGCATAAAAACAACTTTGTTAAAACCGAAGTCCAACACTTAATGGAGGCAGGCATAATAAGGGTAGTCAAGTACCCCAAATGACTAAGCCATGTAGTTGTTGTGATACGGGAGGGGAGCAATAAACTCCGAATGTGTATCGACTTTTGAAACATAAACGACACCTGCCCAAAGGACTCCTACCCTCTGCCACCAATAGACCAATTGGTGGACTTAACAGCCAAATACAATCTACTTAGCTTCCTTGACACCTTTAGTGGATATCACCAAATTTGGATGAATCCCGAAGACGAGGAAAAAACCGCTTTCATAATTGAGGTCGGTAGCTACTACTATGTGAGAATGCCCTTCGTCCTTAAAAATGCAGGAGCAACATACTAAAAGCTGATGAACAAGGTATTCAGCTACCAAATTGGGAGAAATATTGTAGTACATGTTGACAATATGATAGTCAAGAGCAAACAACCTGGCAATCATATTGTAGACTTAGAAGAAACATTCCACCAACTCCAGAAATTTGAGATCCATCTTAACCCCAAGAAATGTGTGTTTGGGGTAACGGCTAGCAAATTCCTTAGGTTTATGGTATCCGAAAGAGGTATCGATGGCAACCTAGAAAAGGTTAAGGCCCTACTAGGATTCTAAACTCCCACAGTGACCAAGGATGTGCAAAGGCTTCCCGGGAGAATCACAGCCCTTAGCAAATTCATCTCTAGATACGGGGACTGGTGCCAACCATTCTTTAAAGTGCTTACCAGAGCAGCAAAAAATGAAGGTAACCTCAGTCCCATGAACACCCTTGGAATGAACATTGCCAGAAGGCTTAGCACGAGCTCAAAAGCTACCTAACCCGTCCGCCCACACTGCGGCAGCCGTGGGAAGAAGAAGCCCTCATCCTTTACCTTGCTGTCACTGAAAAGGCAGAGAGTTCAGTGCTTGTAAAGGAAGAGGGAGGAAAGCAATGACTTGTATACTATGTGAGTAAGTCCCTACATGGTGCTGAAATTAGATACCCTCTTCTAAAGAAGGCCATCTATGGCTTAGTACTAGCAAGTAAAAGGCTGCGACCTTACTTCTAAGGGCTCCCTATCATTGTTCAAAGTAATGTACCTGTTCAGGATGTCATGAAGAAGGTAGACCATTCAGGAAGATTATCAAAGTGGTGCAGCAAACTCGGTGAATATGACATCACCTATGACCCAAGAAAGGCAATAAAAGCCCAATTGCTGGCAGAATCAATCGTCGAGGTACCGAAAACTGAAGGTAGTCCAAAAGACCTCAGAAATAATGAGCCTGAGTGGACGTTATTCATTGATGGTGACTCAAGATCCGAACACCAGGGCACCGGAGTAATCGTCCATAGACCCAAAGGTATGGATGCTATGAAGGCCATCAAATTTGGATTCAATGTCACTAACAATGTCGTTGAATATGAAGCCCTCATAGCAGGCTTGTGGCTGGCAAAAGGAGTAGGTGTGAGGAATCTGAAGGTCGACAGCAATTCTTAACTAGTGGTCTGACAGACGGCAGAGGACTACAGGGCAAAGGACCTAAACTTGGCAAAGTACCATGACCTCGTGAAAATGCTCATCCAAGAGTTTGACACGGTACATATAGAAAATGTACCGTAGTGAAATAATATGGAAGCAAATACTCTGGCCAAATCAAAGGAGTCCACAGAAGTACTATATCAAGCTAGCATGACAATAATGTATGTGGCAACGTCGGGTATAGGATGGAAAGAACCTATCAAAAAGTACATCACAACTTCGGAACTTCCCGAAGACCCTCTTCAAGCTGCTAGGATACGAAAGTGCGCAGGAAGATATTTCATGATCGGAGAAGAGTTGTACCAACAAGGATAAACAAACCCATTGTAGAGGTGTATTAGCAAAGAGGAGGCTGAGATGGTTCTTAAAGAAGTTCCTGAGGGGGTTTGTGGTTCTCACATTGGAACTGACGCCCTTGCCAGGGTATTATTTCGCCAAGGATATTTTTGGCCTACCTTGGGGAAGGATGCAAGGAAGTTTGTCCAGAGATGCGACAAGTGCCAGTGACACACTCCTATCCAAAGACTACCCTCAGAAGTCAACTTCGGCAAGCTATCCTTGCCCCTTCGCTGTTTGGGGTATTGACCTCATCGGCCTCTCCCAACAGCTCCAGGAGGAGTGAAGTTCTGTGTAGTCGCAGTAGACTATTTTACCAAGTGGATCGAGGTAGAGCCTTTAGCAGCAATATCGGTGAAGGACATACAAAGATTTTTCTGGAAGAACATCATATGAAAATTTGGTGTCCCGACGGTGGTAGTAAATGATAATGGTTCATAATTTACCGATAAAGGTTTCCAGGAATTCATTACTGAACTTGGAATAAAATTGCACTTCACCCCCGTCACCCACCCTCAGAGCAATGGACAAATTGAAGTATCCAACAGTATGATAAAATATGGTCTAAAAAAGAGGTTGAAAAAAGTAAAGGGAAAATGGCTAGGAGAGCTTCCGAGTGTGCTGTGGAGCTACTGAAGCACTCCTAGAAGGGCCACGGGTGAGACACCCTTCTCACTCATCTTCGGAACAGAGGCCATTCCCGTTGTCAAGGTTGTACAGCCATCTATTAGAATACAGCTCTTCAATGAAAAGGGGAACCACCTCGGTTTAAGAACCAAGTTGGACATGATTGAAGAGCATGGAGAGATGGCCGAACTCAAAAGAAAAGCTTTTTAGCAAAGAGTAGCTGGTTCTACAAACCTGCATGTCAAGCATAAAAGAATCAAGAAATGGGACCTCATTCTCTGAAAGGCTGAATTCGAAGCCTAAAGACCATCTCATAGAGTACTTTGAGCAAATTGGGATGGACCTTATTAGGTCCTTGAGGAAGTTTGACCAAGAGTCTACAAGCTCGGTGATACCGAAGTTGGAGAATTGAAAAATACATGGCATTTAGACTCTTTGAAAAAATTCTACACTTAGAAAATTTTCAAGGGAAAAATTGTACTGCTTCTTCCGAAGGTGACTGATCGAACATGGTTGGTGCTAAAGGAGGAAAAACCGAGTGTGGTTGTTTCCAAAAGTGCATGAGTAAAATTTTCCAATTTTCATCAAAGGTAGTCAACCGAACATGGTTTGTGCCAAAGGTGGAAGATAGAATATGGTTGTTCTCGAACATGGCTGATTCCGAAGTTTAACCGAAGGTGATCACCCAAATACAGTTGATGCCAAAGGTACTTACCTATTCTTGAAAGCCAAGTTTTCCAGAAATGGCTGACCGAAGATGGTCATCAAACCTTCAAAGGGACTAACTTTCCAAGTCTTTAAAAGAATAGTATGACTCATAGCCGAAGATGGTTAAAATGCCGAAAGATGAAGACAGTATCTGTGGTCATATTAATCAGGGATTAGCCAAAATTTTGAAGAAAGAAAAGTTCCATTTCATTAACATTTTATTATAAAAAGTGCAAGGTGTAGAACTCCCCAAACAAAAAAGGAAAAGGGCAAGGAAAAGGAGGCACCTATTGTTGTCTTGCCCATCTTCAGGGTATTTAGCATCTTCAGCTGGGTCATCTTCAGACTCGGACTTTTCATCCACACCAACTTTGGTCGCTAAAAGAGGGGGAATGGGAAGGTTAAGAAACTCTACCCTCAACCATTTCGAAGATGGTTCTTTGGGAATGTCTAGGGCCGCCAGGAAGGAAAGGTCGAGGTTGGGAAATTTGTAAAAGACTTGGTGGCGAACAAGACAAAATCCATCCTGATAATAGCACTTAGTCACCTCATCAGACTTAGCCTTTGCCGCCATCAAGTCCTCCAACTCTTTCTTGAGGACCTCGACCTCCTTATCCAACTTTTTCTTCTTTTTCTTTTTCTCCTTTTTCAACTAATTGCCCTCAGCTTGGAGTTCGGCATCGAGCCCTAATGTATTCACAAGGTCAGTGATGGCTTCCTCCTTCTTCTTTTGAACAGCCTCGTTCATCGAGGTCAGCGATATCACCTTCGTCCTGAGGTCTGACACCTTGAAGGAAAAATCCTCCATAAGTTCACCTTGGCTTTTTAGCACTTCCTGCCGAAGGTTGGCTAACTCCCTGTGTATGGCCACCTAGAAATGAAGTTTATGAATCTTATGACACGCTGCCTATAGAGACGCTCTGACACGCTGCCTATAGAGACGCTCTGACACACCACCCTCGCACGGCCTAGGCTCCTGGCCAGGCGGCCTGTGGTCAGCTAGATGCTCCCCTTCTTCCCAAGGATGCGGATCGCATCTGACCGAACACGTGTCATAATTTAGGCCGGCCACGTCAAGCGGACCTCTACTATTCGCCCCATTATAAATATTCGGTAAGCACCCCAGGTAAAGGGATATTGGACTCGAAAGAGCAAACCCCTTTATTCTATTACTTTCTCTCCACCTCCAAAACACAGACTTGGGCGTCGAAGGCTCCCCCCCGAAAAAAGACTCCGGGGACCTCCTAGCCACTATTTTCTGAGCATTTCAGGAAGATTCTCCTAGGAAATCTCCACTTCAGGCATTCTTCCTCACTGAAAGTCCCTCCTGATTTCACCATGTCATACAATGAAGATGCTACTGGGCATCAAGTTTATTAGTGGAAGTTATAGGTGCAGTGGCTGGCCACTAGAACTTAACAAGATTGCCTAATGTGTAGAAGGCAAAACTAATAATTGTGCTAGTGTTTTCCTTCTTAGCTGCCATAGTGTGCATAAATGTAAATTTGTGTGTTATGGTTTGACCAATATACATGTATTTGCATGAAGACCAAGAGAGCCACTTGGGTAATATAGTGGGCATTGTTCTGATGCCCTACAGAACATGCATAGCTCCTGGGAGATTGACACATTAAATATTGTCACTGTATTTAAGCTCTCAGAGTGGTAACACCTAGAATATTGAGCGAAACATAACATTAGTTCATTACCTTTCCAAAACCCGAAAGAGCAACACAAACACTTAGCTTCCTTACATCTCAAGCAAAGCCTTGCTTGAAACATAAAGAGGCAAGGCATGATTTTTACAACTCAATAACGATTCCATCGCCTCCAAGGCTTAACATAGGTTACGGTCAACTTAATTGAGACATATCCATGCTCCTACAAAGGAAACACTAAGACAAGGAAAAACACTAGTATATACATAACAATATGAGCTATCTAAGGGAGGTTAGCATGCACAAGCAAACATACAAGCACACAAACTCACACGCCACAAACACCATCTATAATAGGTCCTAGAAAACATGAATTCAAGTCCATAAAGTTTTGGTTAACCTCCTAAAAGGCTCTTAACTAGTTTGAAAGCTCACAAACTTGGGAATTGAGTTGACCTTCACAAATCCTAGCCCTAATGCTTCCCATACTTAGCTAATTAGAATTATAGACATAATTTTTTAAGCAACCCTCGCCTACATAGCTCCTTAGGATCCTTTAGCCAATTCACCATCACCTAAATGCATATAATCCACTAGAACAACATAGTCTAACTGTGTATTGCCTAGTGAATCCTTAACACCTTACCTCCACTTTGTAACCTTCTTGCTAAAAGCTCTAATGCTCGAAACATGCCCTTCCTTAGCTCTTTGTCGCTAGTATATTTTTCCTTGTCTTAAATGGTGCATGAAACTACCTTTGCCACCAAGAATTAACCCTTTGTAGGTTCAGTTGCACCAAGAATCTCTAAAAGCACCTTAAACTTTCAAAAGCTTGACTCCATCCATTCATCTATGGAGGTTGTATTTGGATAATGGTGACATAGTGTAGTCAAAGCATGTATGCATATGGGTTGTTACCACCTCACAAAAATGGGAGAATTACAAAGTGTGGCATAATGGTTAAAAAAACCATTATACTGTGTAATTCTCGTCATAGTGATTGAAGTGTGGGGGATAAAGGGCATGACCAATGTCTTCTTAAAAGTGTTCTAAGATGCTAACTTGGCCTCCAAGAAAAGTTTTAAGGATTGCTTGTTTGTCAAGTAACCTATGGACCTTTTTGTAAGGTTTTGGAAGTTTGGGTACTTAATTGAAAAACTCCTCAAAAAGAGCTTTGGTTAGTTATGGCAAGGACATAAATGGTAGTAAAGTGCTATTGGAGTACCAAATTGCTTATAGAAAACAAGTTTGGACAAAGGAAACACTAAAGGGACTATGGACCTAAATGTTGTAGTATAAACCTTAAGATGTCGAAGCTTTTGACTTAAGCCAATGGGTGAAATTGTGGGGTTATCCTACCATGGGGAACATCAGCTATGGCTTGAAAAATGGTAAAAAAATGTGGGAAAAAGGTGGGCCAATGAGTTTAAACCAAAGAAACCATGGTTAGTGAGAAGGAAAATGACATAAAGCATGATTAAGGCTAATAAGGGTGTTTAGTGACCTAAAGGCAATTCAAGAAGCCAAAATCAAATTTGCCCCTTCATATTCATCCCAAAAATCCATCACCCACCTCCATAGTTCCCCCATAGCTCCTGCATAGCCACAATACCTCCAAACTTGAAGCTAGAAGGAATTGAAAGCAACAAAGGGAAATTTAGAGCTATGTGGCGCTAAAAATTGAGTGCACCCAGGATCAAGCTCCAATTTGGGCATACACTCAAGGTAAGACGTTTTCTTGCTCTCATGGAATTTTTACTATATTTCCAAGCATCCATCGAGCCTGGGCTAAGTTCAGAAGAGAGCCAAGTTCTTGATGAACTAAGCTTAGTGATGAGAGTGCACTTAGTGAAGGTTTTGTGGCCTAGTGTGAATTGCATAGTGATGGCAGCAAATTTAAGGCTTTTTGGAGCCCAAAGTTAGTACTAAGTAGTGTTAAAACTCTTTTAAGGCCAAGCTTATGCTTGAGAATGGCTGCCATAGTAATTTACTTATGTTTATTACATGTTTTATGGACTAACCAATGAATGTTGTTGTTGCCGTGTTACATATGTTTCATGTTTGTGAATGATTGCTAAATTTGGTTTCTCTATATTCGATATATGCATTGTATTTTCTTGTGTTTTACTGCCTTTGGATGCAGGTGATTGCTAGAGGTTACATTACCTTAGTGTTAAAGTGTTCTCCTTACAAAGTTTCTCCATGAAACTTACCTCCCCTCAAATCTGCCATTTCAAGTGCAACAGAAATATCACATTCAAACTGATCCTTGTCATTTGAGTTTTGATCTAAAATTTCAATTACATGAACTTCCTTGTTCCTAGTTATGATCTGAAATTTTTGGTGATTTTAGGAGCACATTTGGTATTTTTTGTGATGGTGCTTATTGTGTTATGCAGTAGCTATCCAATATCCTGTTTTGAAGTGCATTGTGTCTTAAACATCTCTTGTGACTTGGGTGCCCGTCTTTAGCTGAGTTAAGGCCATGATGTATTGCATTGATGAATGTACATGTAAGACATGTAAAGTTTGGACAATGTATGTTAACATTTGTGGGTTAAATGGCTATGTTTGTGGAGCTATGCACAAGCTCTCTAAGTGTGAATGATTGGCTGCTTGTTTGTAAATTCGGTTTTGGCCACTTAAAGTTGCTAAAGGTAAGAGCATGTAACCCTTATGTGTATTGGACATGTATGGGATAGTATTGGAGGGCTTACCACTTGTGAATAAAGTGTTTGTACACTTATAAAATTTTATATGGGCATAATGGTCATAAAGTGGACAGAATTTCAACCCTACACTCAAAGTTCTATATCTCCCTGTGTAGAATGAATCTTGGTATGAAATTTTGACCCCACCTAGAGCACATCTACAGTATAACTAGGCTTTAGAATTTATACATTGGAGCCCCCTAGCCAAATTTATGATGTTTTAAATTTTGCTAATTTACTATTCATTTGATCAAAATTTTGTAATCAACTTCAAATGTCTATAACTTGGTCCATAAGTGGGCTATTGATGTAAAACCAAATTGCCTAGTTTGGTTTAAGCCTGTACCTAATAATAAATTAAAGAAAACATGAAGGCACATAGCTAGATTAATACAGTTTTTTGGAGGAAGTTTTGGGTGCAGTGGCTGGTTACTTAAACTTAACAAGATTGCCTAATGTGTAGTAGCCAAGATCAAGACTTGTGCGAGTGTTTTCCTTTCTTGCTATCATGGTGTGCATAAAATGTGAACATCTACATAATGGTTGGACTAATATGCATGCATTTACATAGTGCCCAAGAGGCCAACTTGGGTATGCCTACAGAACATACCAACCTAAGAGTTTTAAATGCACAATTTTGGCACCATAATTGGACTACCCTGAACTGGGCAACATGGGTGGAGACAAGTGGCACAAATTTTGGCTTAATGCTAGTTTAACCAAGCATAAATCTTGCATGAGGCATTTAAACCCCCACATAAGAGATTTTGTCCAAACTCAATAATAGGATAGGCTTGCAATTAAGTTTTTCATCCTTGAAATCATCATTTCCATCTCTTCCTTCTCGACCAAGCAACTAAGGTGTCTGAGAGGTTCAAGCATCAGTACCAACTTCATGCTTCCTTTAATACTTGAATTTCTAAGTTTAATCAGCTCAAATCCTAGGTTCCCTATTTACTTTAAGCCCTAAGTCCACATAGCTCATGGCTTCTACATGTTGGGTTTCGGGAGCCAAATAGCGCAGTGAAATTTAACAGAAACCCTCAAGGATCCAAGTGAAACGTGTAAATCGGGTGTTCAAAAATTTCATACCTAATTTTTGGTTGAGATCTCTCACTCAACTGTAGAGTTAAATCACAAAACCTGAACAGTTGACATGTTTNTCCACACAAGCCTCTCGGGATCACCACGCTTCCACCATGTCCCGGCAGATGCGTTTCTCTTACGCTTGCAGTGCTAGCTTGTGTCCTACAAGGAATTGCAAGAGAAGAGTGCGGCTGCCCTTTTGGGAGACTAGGGCAAAGAGACCTGTGAATTTATTACTAGAAGTTGTATTTATAGTGAGACTCAACTTCCAGGCCTAATTGGTTTCAAAGCCTTAGTCTAATTAGGCTTTAATTCTGGGCTTAATAATGGCTCAACACTTAGGCCCATTATTAATACAAAATTAAAGTGAAACCATAACCCAAATTATTACCCCATGCACTCTAATGATCCAAATAGCTCTATGTGTGCGACCCAATAGGCTCTTACCACGTTGGCAATGATCATAAATCACATTTATGATCATAAGCAATGAGCGGTGTCTAGCAACACATCATTGCTACCCAAGTGACAAGATTGTCGATGATTCGACTAAACCTTTATGATCATCACCGATATATGCCATTGTCCCTTTGTCCAAGATATCAAGACTAAGCACGAGACATGGAATGTGTCACTCTCGTATAGCCCAATCTTTGGTTTCTTGATTACCGAGTAGACCAACTTAAACTGATGACATTGATATCGTATATCAACTCATCCGAGCATGGCCATGCATTTTTCTAAGTCTTACTCTATCAAGGGGCCCGAAGATATCACTCCCGTTACATAGGAGGGACAAATCCCATCTTGATCATACAAATCCCTCCGCATGATATGTGACATACCCAATGACCTCCTTCAAGTTCACTCAGTTACGAGCAACAAAGGAAAGTATCAAAGTATGTGACTCACATGTAGGGAACCTTGATGATCTTAGGTCGAAGGACTACATATACCATGATCACTATGAGAATCACTTATGACACTCATATAATGATCCATGTAGTTTTCTCATGGTAGGTCAGTCCAGTACACAAGTTCTCCAACTTGTACCCATATG
>KK901756.1:30682-63580 GCA_000696445.1 Aquilaria agallochum
TCTAGGTTAATCAACTAGTATCATGGGATTTAATCCGCACACATACACAACTAGCCAATTGTAATCCACCGTGAGACCAACTCTCACAGGGCTTCCTGGGCAGGGGCACGGGCGGTCGTGTCAAGTTTTGTACTTGGGTTTGATTAAGTTAAGATCAGCCTAAGAACTTTATCTGAAACAATTGTTGCCACAAGCAGTCGACCTAATGCACTATTGCTCGGCCACTAGCTAGATGTAAGGGGTAGCCATACTAAACTCACGGGCAGTGCATAGCTAGTGTGAGGAAAGTTTTTAACCTTTCACTAGTAGTCTCGTTACTTTGTTGGAGTTCTAGTATCAGTTTACTGGCATAGTTTTGTTTTGCTTGTCGGTTAGTAGTTTTGAGCAGGGTTGAAGGCTAACCTAAATGCATTAAGACCTATGGATGCACCAAGTATTGGGTTAGTACCCGATACCCTAGGACTCACTTGCTAGTGCGTGAAACCACATAAGCGGAGGCCTAAATGCTATAGATTGGAAATGTTCCAGGGTTCGATAGGTTATCTTCTTGCATGAGTTTGTTTAGTGGCCCAGTTGTTAGTGAATGGCTGGCAAGTCGAATGGATGAGTTCCTTAAAGTCATCAACTAAAGGTGCAGTTCAATCTAATGCTGCAAAGGTTAATAGGTAAGTTTTTTTTTTTCTAACCAGTAAATATGAAAGGTGACCAAAGAAAGAAGGAAGGAGCAAGGAATTCATCCAGGGGTAAATGGATGGATAGGCTTGTTAGTCCATTACCCTAGGGTTGAGCCAGTAAGAGTAGAACCATTGCTAGGGTTCGGCTTGACTACCTGAAGGCAATATAGGGACCTAAGCAATAGGAAGGACTACAATGGACCATGAGATAGCGGATGACTTAAGCTCATCACCCCATGGTTAAATGGTATCAATGGCCACTAAATGGATTCATAGAAGAACAGAGACTAGACTAATAAAACTAGCTAAGTAGGTAAGGGACTAAGTGCTAAGTGGAACCAATAATACTGTTGTGATTACTTTATGCCTTATGTTAGTGCCAGTAAGCTAGTGGAACATTGAAGTATAAAGGTAGGATGCCTAAGTGATACTAGAAAGAGGATACTTTGCCTTAACCCTTTGGGGTAGTGTCTGAGGAGTGCCCATGAAAGAGAAAGAGTTCACTATGTCTAGTCATTAGGTGACTCAAAAGTAGTCATAAGGTGAGGTAATCTCCCACCTAGTAGAGTGTTATACTCAATATTCAAAGTCCTAAGTATAGTATAGGTATAGTTGTGCTCGAGCATATGTTTTATGGCTTCGGTAGTTGTCGTGACTACTAGAGTAGAGAGAAGTTAACAACTTAAAGCCTAGTCAATGAGGTTATTGGATGAGATAGTTAAAGCCCAGAGTTAGAGCATTTCACGTGACCTTAGTGCCTTTAAAAGGAAGGGCTCATGATCTACGAGATTGGTTAAAGGCTAGCAAGTGTGCTAAGTAAATTTATCACTTTGACACATGGATGACACAATGCAGTCATGGTATGGTAGTTGAATATTGAAGGTGAAGATGGTTCTTTGTAACCATAGTTAAGTGATTACGGAGTTAAGTAAGAATAGGAGGCACGTTGGAGCCTAGTGAATGGGTTGAGGTGTCGAGTTGACTACCAACCCAAGGACACACCCAAGGAGCTAACCTGGCATGTGTAGGGTATTGTGCTCAAAGTACAGGAAAGTGAAAAGACTAAGTGTGTAGGGTTTGGGCACCTAGAATACTCCAAGTAGAGTAGCTGAAGCATCAAGACCTTTGACATGGGTAGCCTCTTGATAGTTAAATTGTTGAGTGCTAGGTGGCCTGAGCTAAAGGCACATGGATAAGGCCCAAAGGTTGCTAGTTTCTTGGAGGTCTCGCCACTCATGCTAGAGAGATTTTCTTTTATGGATGTGCAAGTGTAAGAGGCTCTGGAGTAGTGAAAGTTGTAGGATAATGATGCTCGGTGGTGTATGGGTATCCTGCCTAGTGCACTGGTATACCTGATGCATAGGGGCCATCCATGGGGAGCATTTGAAGATTCGTACTATAAGGTGGGCTTGGACTTGCAATTCTGGGTAGTTCACTCATTAAAAAGAGCCCTAGAGTATAGTGGAGCTTGGAGCCGATTATGTCCTAAGGGTGCTAGTGGAATATATGCCAAGGTTATAAAATAATAGTGGCATACTTAGTCTAGAGATGGTTTAGAGTTGTCAAGTACCAAACCTCGAGTATAGAACTAATTGTGTAAGAGTTAGTGGAGAAGTTACATACTTATTAAGCTAGCTTACACTAAGTGATTTTGTTTCTAGCATTGGGTGTTGAACCTTGGGTGGAACTTTTCCTAGTGTGAGTGTTAACGGACAAGTTTAACTTGTTAAGTTAGCTTATACTAGTGGGCTCTGCCACAGAGGAGTGAGTGAAGGAGCTTTGTTGATGTCGAGCTTTCAGTAAAACCCTAAAAGTGTAAGGGTAGTGGACAGGCCTTTAAAAGCATGTTAAGCTATCTTACACTAGAGGACTTAGCATAAAGGATTGGTGATCACTGGATTTTTTGGGACAGTTTGGAGTAGTTAGTTGCACTTTAGCAGTACTATGTGCTAAACGTATGGAGAGGCCATGCCATAGTCCTCAAGAGCCACATTGTATTAATGTGTTTTAGATAGAGTAAGGTCAGACTAAGGTGGAGAGGATAGTGAACAACCATCAGACTAGGGTGGAAAGGATAGTGAACAACAACTAGACTACAGTTAAGAGTGAGCACAAAGAATGGCCTTAGCCATAGTACCTATACGAGACAGGGCATGACTCAAATGCTTTAAGGGCGTTAGCTGAATGGGTCGAGTAGTTTGTCACCAAATGGGTCATTGTATGACTGACATCCATTGGTAGGTTTGATCGGGATATGTTGGCACTGTATCCTAATATAGTGACTTAAGGTGGCGAGATTGAATTTGGAGGACCAAATTCTCCAAGTTGGGGAGAATGTTATAGTCCTCCTAGGAGAACGGTCGGTGGGTAAGGTAAGTTCATATATCCATAGTTTAAATGCCTTGATTAAAGGTGAATTAGCAAGATCAAAAAAGTTATCTAACGGATAGAAGGTTCTGTATTTAATTTGGAACCTAAGTGTCACTGGGGCAAAATGGTCATTTTGTACCCCGAGGTGATGAGTTTGGTATTTAAGCTAATAAGTTGATCTTTTGGACCTATGTGACAAGAAACCAAAGAGTTGGGAGAAATTACCAAGTTTTAAGACAGTATTTCAACATGGGGTCTTTTTAGCAAAATTGAAAAAGTTGAAGGACTAAAGTGTGAATATGGGTTTCTAAACCATTTTCGGGCCATTTGGCAGCCACTATTCATCTTCTTCCTCCTTATGAACCTATAGCTTTCCTCCTTTTCTCAAATTCCATTGCCAAATCCCACCCAAAACATCAATTCTTGCTGGAAATCGAAGTTTCATGAAGAACCCAAGTGGAAAAGGGCTTTTTTTTTGTGTGGGTTGCTTGGTTCGAGATCAAAATCATGTTTTTGAGCTAGGTAAGCTCTAACTTTGGTTGGGACTTGTTGTTCTTTGATTGTTCTTGGTTTCTTGAGCTTTCATGAGCTTGGTTCTAGTTAGAATAAGCTTGAATTGGTGCCTTATAAGATGAATTTGCTTGGAACCATAGGAAACATTAGTGGAGCCTTGCGATTGAAGCTTGAAGCTTTTGGTACTTGATTCTTTCTAGTTCATATGTAATTGAGTTAAGGGATTTATGATTCGAGCATATTTGATGCCATTCCTAGCTTGTTTTCTTAATAAATTCAAGTAGTTTGATGAATGGCATTAGTTGGTGGATGGTAATGAACATGTTGGACTAAGGAGTTTCTCAGGATTTATGTGGTGTTTATGAACACCATAGGATTGGTTTGAATGGTGCATTGTGATCTCTGGAACGTGTACTACACATATGTGAAGTTTGAAGCCTATCCATGCATGTTTCATATGTTTGGAAAGTGTTCAAAGTCATAGCAGCAAAATTAGAAGTTTTCTACACATTTCACAAGTTTGGCGATGCGTTGCCAATCAATACCAGTTCCCATGACACATTTCTAATACCTCAAAAATTGGCAAAAAATTGACAATTGCATCGCCACAGTTGGCGACGCGTTGCTGAGATAGTGTTAACACCCATTTTTGTTTTCTTCATAACTTTTCGCTTGAGTTTCCGATTGAGGTGATTCAAGATTCCACAAGAAGGTAATAAGGAGTACTATCACCTCCATGCCTTCACTACACTTAAAATGGCTTAGTTTTAATGTTATTTTAACTCAAATTGAAGGTAACTTTTAAAGGCATGTTTGGCCACAATAAAGCACCATTAGTTAGGTGCAAGGTTTAGTACAATTGAAAGCCTAGTTGAGAATTTGGATTTAAGGCTTCAATGTGAAAACCTTAGTGCACCTAGTTAGGGTTCTAATGAACCTAGTGAATGAGTCCAACCATGATCATTACCACTACACTAGAGTGAACCAAGTAATGATGGATAGGGGAGAACCATGGATGAAGGCTTAGTGCACATGTTGCCTAGCTAAGCTATCCCTTGAGGCATAAGTGAAAGCCTAGTGTGTCCTTAGTAGGTTAAATGGCTGGAGCCTTAGTACACAAATGACCTCGTCAAGTCTAAGGACTTGAGGTACTATCTGGAGGCCTAGTACACCTAGTGGATTTCTTACAGTGTAAGCAAGGAGCATCCACCATGTTCACATGTAGAACAACTAAGGGAAGGCTACATCATTATGTCAGTCAGTTAGCTAAGGTGTACTAGGAGCGAGTTAGTGGCCAGAACTCGCTAGGCACGGAGTGATGCCCAGTGAGGAGGACTTCGATGAGGAGAGGTCCCAAAGGACCTAGGTATATGCACATAAATTAGACCCTCAGGCTGTAAGAGCTCACAACAGGTTACATATGTTCTCATATGAGAAGTCCTCAGGATTTTTCTTGCAGGTTGAAGAACCCTTTCTGAAAATCTTTGATTCTTACTCCCTTACTTTTTGTTACATAGTTTTGGGAGTCAATGAGCCAGTAACTGTTGAGGGCTGTTGAGCTACGCTTATGAGTAGGTATTTAGTTTATTTGAATCTTTATGATTATAATTTTAGGTTGCTTGTTTCTTAACTTATTGTACTAACTACAGTCATCCTTTTGGCCTAAAGGGGCTAGTGAAGCACAAGGGAGGGCTTATGAAGCTTGCCACTAGGACTTTGCTCAAAGGTGGAAGCACAGTCGTTCAGTGTATAGTTCTCATACACTAGTTTGCCTCCAATGGTCATGCATGATTAGTCTACTCTAGAGTCGCTCTTGGGTGCGAGCATAGTCTACTCTTGTTTGGATGCTTACACACAATTGATTATGTGTAGTTAATTCCACTTAATTGCTTTGAATGCATTGACAGTTTAAGTATTTTTTTATTAAAATATGCCATGGCAATGTTTCAAGTACCATTTCTTTATTTAATTGATTAAATCAAAGCATAAACTCATGCATGATTGCAAAGTAGGATTAACTAACAAGAAGCATGAAGGCTTTAACTAGTGCGCACGTAATCAGTTAGCCAGTTGTGACTAGCTTGGGACAAGTTCCCATAGGCTTCCTAGGTAGGCCCATGAAGGGTCATGTCAGATGGCTAAAGCCAAAGGAACCTAAAGGCTATGTAACGTGCTATGTGTGCATAAAGCACTATGGTAAGCTAGCTAGTTTGGTTTTGGCAAGCATTGGATTTTTGTTCATGTTGGGCCAAGCATGATCAATCACCCAGAGATCTACATTGATTAAACCTAATCAAAGTGGTCATTTGAAGAAACTAAAGAAAAATCATGCTTGCTATATTAAGGAACCGTGTGTATGTGGTGTGTGTTTATGTGCTTCTTTGTTTGTATGCATGTGTTAACCCTATTCTATATATATATATGTTATGTATTATTCTATATTTCTTATTTTTGGTGTCTTTTATGCCTTTGGATGTAGGTTATTAAGGAAAGTTGGATGTTTATATGTATAGCCATGTTATAAGCATTGTGAAGGCACTAGGTGCTGTATTGGGTCTTTATTGAGTACCTATGTACTCATGCCTTCTTTTGCCCACCTTAGGAGAAGAAGTGGGAGACTAAAGGGATAGGAAATCTTTAGGAGACGTCCATGTACGAGAGGTATACTCTGAAATTTATGGCTTATGAAAAGGAAGCATGAAAAAAGTTCATCAAATTGAACAAATTAATGTGTTATGTTGCTGTGTTTTTAGGCCCAGATGATTGCCATGAGAGTTGTTGTATTGGGCTCAATCCTAGTATAGGCTAGAACTAAGAGATTTAAAAGAGAACTGTGGCCTAAGTGTCAGGTCAAAGTGGAGGTCAAAGTGACTGTAGGCTTGGAGACAGTTTAAGCGTTGTTTGTACCATGCATGACACTTAGTAGCTTTTGTGTGCATAACTTCTGGGCCAAGTAGTCCCTATTTGCAATTTTGGACTATACATAATTGTATATAAGTAAGGGGAATGGGACTTAGAATAAAACATGGCCTATGCCTTGTATGTACTTTTGGGCTTAAGTTCTTACCAACTCACAAAATGAGAGAATTACAAGTGTGTCATAGTGGCTAAAAACCATTATATTGTGTAATTCTCAGCATAGTGATTGAAGTGTGGGCGGGGTAAAAGACATGATCAACACCTCCTTAAAAGTGTTCTAAGTTGGTAACTTGGCCCCTAAGAATAGCCTAAAGGATTGCTTGTTTGTCAAGCAACCTATGGATTTTTTTGTAAGGTTTTGAAAATTCAGGTACCCAATTGAAAAACTCTCAAGAAAGAGACTTGGAGAGTTATGGGAAGGATATAAATGGTATGAAAGTGCTATTGGAGGACCAAATTACTCATGGAAGACAAGTTTGGACAAAGGAAACACTAAAGGCAATAAGGACCTAAATGTCCTAGTGTAAACCTTAAGGTGTTCAAGCTTTTGACTTAAGTCTAAGGGTGGAATTGTGGGGTTNTTTGTAGGCTCCCTCGAGCCTTGGTCCGAGACAAGTTGTGACAAGACCTGGGCGGCGTCGGCGTGTCAGAGCGTCGTTTGAGGTGACATGGTGCGCCTGTGGGCGATGTGTCAGAGGCTCCTTAAATGCTCCTGCTGCACTCCCGATGCCCTTTGGGCGAGGTCGTTCTCTGGGACGAACACCCTTCTTCGGGAGTTATGCCCGCAATTCGGGGCGCTGCCTAGGTTGCAGTTTCCGCCTTCGGGAAATCCTCTCTTGCTTGTGGTAGCTGATTCTTCTACCCCGAAGGCGGTCCGTTTAATCCTCCGAGGGGCCTATCTGCACCTTTTGGAGCTCTCTGGGGTACTAGGCTAGATCCCGAGTTCGAGGCACTGGAATTCGCCTAGTCCAAGGTCAGTACTAGTGCCTCTCTCGGATGGTGCCAGGCTTCCCGAGCATGCTTTTGATAGGAGGTACGTTCTAGGAGAGGGGATAGTCCTTCGGCTATCAGTTACATTGCCTATTGAATCCAAGTGCTACCCTTACTAAGTTTCTTAATGAAACTTACTGCCCTAAATTCTGTCATTTCAGGTCCAGCTGAAAGATCACCTTCAAACTAACCTTTGTGGTTTGATTTTTAATCTTAAATTTCACGTACATGAGCTCCCATATGTCTACTTATGATCTAGAAATTTTGGTGATTTTAGGAGCACATTTGGTATTTTTAATGGTGCTACTTATTGTGGTATGCAGCAGCTGTCCAGCATCCTGTTCTAGAGTCCATTGTGTCTCAGGCACTACTGTAACTTAGGGTGTCTATTTAGCTTATTTAAGACCATTATGTAGTGCATGTATGGATGTACATGTAGTGTATGTAAAATAAGACAAGTATGTGAAAATTTGAGTGATGTTTTGGCTATGTAAGTGATGTGGTGCAAAGCTGCCTAAGTGTGAATGATGGGCTGCTTACTTGTAAATTCTGTTTTACCCACATAAAGTTGTTAAAAGAAATAGAATTTAATTCCTATGTGTAATGGACATATATAGGATAGCCTTGGAGGGCTTTTCGCTTGTCGATGAAGTGTTTGCATGGTTTGGAAAAATTGTATGCGCAAAATGGTCCTAAAGTTGTCAGAATTTCGACTCTGGACCAAAAGTTTAATATCTCCCTGTGTAGAATGAATCTTGGCATGAATTTTGACAACACCTAGAAGACATCTAGAGGGTTAACTGGGCTTTGGAATTTCTGGATTTAGAGCCCTGTAGCCAAAGATATGACGTTGCAAAATTAGCTGAGTTACTGTTCATTTGGTCAGAATTTTGTAACCAACTTCAAAAATCCATAACTTGGTCCATAGGTGGGCTATTGATGTAAAAAACAATTTCTTGGTTTTCTCTAAGTCTCTACTTGATAATGGAGCAAATAAAACAGGGGGTATATGGCTAGAATGATACATTTTATTAATGGAAGTTACAGGTGCAGTACCTGGTCACTCGAACTTAACAAGAATGCCTAAAGTCTGGTAGCCAAGATTAAGACTTGTGCTAGTGTTTTCCTTCTTTGCTGCCATAGTGTGCACGAAATGTGAATATGTGTGTGATGGTTGGGCCAATATACATGTGTTTACATAGTGCCCAAGAGGGCCACTTGGGTAGGCACACTAAGGGTATTGTTTTGAAGGCCTACAAAACATTATCAATCCTGGGAGTCTAAATGCACAATTTTGGCACCATAATTGGACTACCCCAAACTGGGTAACATAAGTAAGTGGTAAGGCACTAAGTATGGTATGGTAGCAAGAATGCATACATGGTTTGTAACCTATTAAACTAATATGTATGCATCTTTGTATGCTTTAGTGTGCCTGTATGCTTTACACTAGGTAAGCCCTAATAAGCACGCTAAAGACACTAAGACACACGCTCATACTTATGCACCCCATATGCATTAAAAGAAAGATAATGAGATTGGTTAAGTAAGTGCACTCACCTAAGTAACATGTTATGTTACCACCTCACAAAAATGGGAGAATTACAAAGTGTGGAATAAGGGTGAAAAAAACCATTATGTTCTGTAATTCTCATCATAGTGATTGAATTGTGAGGGGTAAAGGGAATGATCAAAATCTCCTTAAAAGTGTTCTAAGATAGTAAGTTGGCCCCCAAAAAAATCCTTAAGCATTGTTTGTTTGTCAAGTAACCTATAGACTTTTTTGTAAGATTTTGGAAATTTGGGTACATAATTACAAACCTCTTAATAATGAGCATTGGTTACTTATGGGAAGGACATGAATGGTAGTAAATGCTATTGGAGGATTAAATTGCTTACAGAAGACAATTGTGGACAAAGAAAAGCATGTCGGGCTTTAAGGACTTAAGTGTCCTAGTGTAAGCCTTTGGTTGTTTATGCTTATGACTTAAGTTAAATGGAAGCATTTTGGAGTAATCCCAGTCAAGAAAAGGCAGCCAAATCAAGGTAAGGATGATCAAATGTGGGCCATGAGTTTAAGATTAAGAAAACATGGTTTTGTAGCAAGGAAAATGACATAAAGCATGATTAAGGCTAATAAGGGTGTTTAGTGACCTAAAGCCAATTCAAGAAGCCAAACTCAATTTTGCCCCTTCATATTTGACCCAACTAGCCATCACTCACCTCCACACTTCCTCCATAGGTCCTCCATAGCCACCATGCCTCCAAGCTTGCAGTTAGTTGGAATTGAAAGCAATAAAGAGCAATTGGAAGATTACTAGTACCATTGCTTTGGTATACCAAGAATCAAGCTTCAATTTCCGCATACCCACAAGGTAAGGAGTTCTCTTGCTCTCATGGAATATTTACTGTATTAGTCAAACATCCATGGTGCTAGGGCTAAGTTTGGAAGAGAGCTAAGTGCTTGATGAACCAAGCTTAGTAAGGAGAGTGCACTTAGTGAAGGTTTTGCAACCAAGTGTAAAGTGCATAGTGATGGCAGCGAATTTAAGGGTTTTTAGAGCCCAAAGTCAGTACTAACTAGTGTTAAACTCTACTAAGGCCAAGCTTATGCTTTAGGGGGGCTACCATAGTGATTTACTTATGTTTACTGCATGTTTTATGGACTAACCAATGAATGTTGTTGTTGCGGCATCACATATGTTTTGTGTTTGTGAAATGTGACTACATTTGGTTGCTCTATATTGGGTATGTGCATTGTATTTTCTTCTAGTTTAGCATCTTTCAATGTAGGTGATTGCTAAAGGTTACATTACCATAGTGTTAAAATGTTCTCCTTACTAAGTTTCTCCATGAAACTTACCTACCCTCAAATCTGCCCATTTCAGGTCCACCGAAAATATCACATTCAAAATTACCCTTGTTCATAAATTTTTTATCTGAAATTTCAGGTACGTTAACATCCCTATGTCTAGTTTTTATCTGGAAATTTTTGTGATTTTAGGATAACATTTGGTATTTTTAGTGATGGTGCTTATTATGTTACGCAGCAGTTGTCCAACATGCTGTTCTGGAGTGCATTCTATCTCAAGCATCTCCTATACTTGGGTGGGTGTCTTTAGTTGAGATAAGGCCATGATGTAGCTCATGCATGCATGTACATCTAATACATGTAAATTTTGGACAATGTATGTGAACATATGTGGGTTAAATGACTATGTATGTGAAGCTATGCACAAGCTGTCTAAGTGTGAATGATAGGCTGCTTGTTTGTAAATTCTATTTTTTCCATATAAAGTTGCTAGATGCAAGAGCATGTAATTCCTATGTGTATTGGGCATGTTTGGGATAGCCTTAGAGGGCTTACCCCATGTGGATGAAGTTTTTGCACACTTATGAAATTTTGTATAGGCAAAATGGTCATAAAGTGGACAGAATTTTTACCTTGCACTCAAAGTTCTATAACTCCCTGTCCAGAATCAATATTGGTTTGAAATTTTGATCACACCTAGATTACATCAGGGGGTTTAATTGGGATTTAGAATTTCTACATTCAGAGGCTTGTAGGAAAAGTTACGACCTTTCAAAGTTGGCTACGTCATTGTACATTTGGTCAAATTTTGTAACCAGCTTAAAAAATCTATAACCTGGTCCATAGGTGGGCTATTGATGTAAAACCAAATTCCCTGGTTTGGTTTAAGTCTCTACTTGATAATGAAGAAAATAAAATAGGGGCTCAATGGCTAGATTAATATAGTTTTTTGGAGGAAGTTTCGGGTCCAGTGGCTGGTTGCTTAAACTTAACAAGATTGCCTAATGTGTGGTAGCCAAGATAAAGACTTGTGCTAGTGTTTTCCTCCCCTGCTGCCATGGTGTGAATAAAATGTGAATATGTGCATAATGGTTGGACCAATATGCATGGATTTACATAATGCCCAAGTGAGCCACTTGGGTATGCATACTCAGGGTATTGCTCTGATGGTCTACAGAACATACCAACCCTGGGCGTTTTAAATGCAAAATTTTGGCACCATAACTGGACTACCCTAGAGTGGGTAACACATTAAACTGATAACTTAATGTGTTAAAGTAGTAACTTAACCTATTAAACTAAAGTGTTCAGTTGGGGTTAAGAATCCTAGGAGTTAGAGTTTAATTTGCGTTAAGAAAATGAACGGAAGGATGAAAAACAATTGGTTGATCTCAAACCTCTTAACAAAGTTTAGGGTGGGGCTGAATTGGGCCCTGACACTCTATGGCCCTAACAGGCTCTATAGCCCTAGTATGCCCCCTTGTGCAAAATCTGGCTGCTCATCTGTTGGATGACTAGCCCTCCTCTCGTCTTGACATCTAGCCTATCTTTTCATGTTTTGGGTCCTCATCTAGCATATAACAACAAGTAAATCCAACATATGCTTAATATTCATAAGTTCACTTAACCTAATGTGGGAACATTTCGAGACACTAAACAAACAATCAAAGGTCCTAAGAGCAAAGCTAGTCTGATACCAACAAAAGCTTGTCATGCCCAACATAGCCGTTTGCCCATTTGAGGGTCTTAGGACTCGATTTGAATAGCAAAGATACCAAATCTTCACTATTGGATCAAGCCCAGCGTGTAATTTTCTAACTGTTTGAGCCTTGAGGACACATGGGTAATGCACCCTTGGCACTTACTAGGCACATGGGGGCTTAGTGTTAGGCAGCTGGACATGGAAAGGAGGGTCCCCAAGGTGCGCCAAGACATGTAGGCATGCACCCAGGCCACACACAAGAACAAAGTTTGTTAAACACTAAATTTTCTTGCTTATCGGAAAGAAGCTAAGTACCAGAATCATGACCAACATCAATCATTTATCAGTTATAGGCAAAACAACCAAAGCACCAGCTTAACTTTTGAAAATACAAGTTTACATGTACGTGGCATACACATTCAAGTCTCGGTAGGCCTACTATTAACCACCCTAGTACATACAACATCTGAAGATACATATACACAAACTAATACACTTAAACACATCCAATAGTGTTAAAACATAAACTAAGCATGAGTATCCATCCTAAGACTTGTTCCCATGACACAGCCTCTAAAAGCTATAAATAATGCATTTCCACTCATTACCTTGGTACACAAGCAAGACATAGGACTTTGAATATTGAGCTAAACATATAAGTTAGAAAGTTACCCTACCAAAACCGAAAGAGCACAAACACAACCATAGTCCCTTGACTTTTTAGGCAAAGGGTAAACCAAAAAGGATTGGCCATGTCTTATATAACTCAGTAAGAAGCTAATCTGGCCTCAAAGACCTATCCATAGGTTAAGCTCAAGCTTAACTAAAACCTATCCATGCTTCTACAGTGAAAACACTAAAGCAAAGAAAGGCACAAGTATGTACATAACAATGTAGGCTATCTAAGAGGGGTTAGCACACATAAACAAAACATAGAAGTACACAAACTCATGCACACAAACACCAGCTTAACGAGACCTAGCAAGCATAATATCAATCTTTGATTCAATTCAGTTCACCATTCATTACTTCCCTTACCTATCTGAGAGCTCACAAGCTTGGGATTGAGTTGGCTTACTCAATTCCTAGCCTTAACGCTAGCCATAACTTAGCTAATTAGCAAAAATTTATAGTTACCAAAGTAATCCATAACCGTGATTGCTGCTTCAGATCCCAAGGCTATTCTACGATGTCATAAGTGCCCATAATTCACTAGAACTACCACACCCCAAGTAGTTCGTAGCCCAACTCAAAACACTTAACTATTAGCAAACAGATCAAAATGGGTAGTAGATTTACTATTGAGAGCCACTCAGTTGCCCTGGTAAGCCTACTTCCTCACACAGTAGGTTGGTGCACTACAGTGTCCAGCTTGCTGGTACGGCACACAGGGCGTATGCCAAAGGCGCTCTACTTGCTTACTATGCTAGTGCCTGGCACAGCCAAGGTGTGCCTACTAGGATATAGTAGTAACATTGCGATGGCTACTAGCGTAGGAGGTTTAGCCTTCACTTATGTGCACATAAAGCTAAGTTATGTTAGAATCCACATCAACATACCAATTTCATTTCAAATCAATGCAAGGACAACAAAAGCAGTAGAGATTCATAATTAAGTTTTAAACATTTACATGAACATTCCAAGTCCAAAGTGCACACATACACACCATGGTAGGCCTACTCCTGGCCACCTACATACTTTTCCAAATACACACATAAATACGTACAAAGTCTTTGATATACATTCCTAAACACTAACTTAGCACTCGTTGGCATAGTTTCCCCCATATATACATAGAGGCCAGTGCCTGCAGATATTAAACAAGAAACTTAACTTGCAAGTTAGTATTCATGCACTTAATACATTGAGCATTAGCATTAGTAATGGATGTTACATGTAGAAACAACTTCAAAACACACATTTAGCCTTCTCGGCCTACTATTCCAACCTTTTCCCTTAAACATAGGAAGATGGGGCATGAGTTCTCAATGAACTCAATAAAAATAACACATGTATATATAAACCTACATACTCATATACATAGGATGGTTACTACCACACAATTGTCCACATTGCCCTACAAAGAAAACATAAAAGACAAGGAAAACTGAGACATATATACATATAAGTTCATAATATAACAACTAAGGGTTGGCACACATATACAAAGCAAAGAAGCACACAACACACATGCATGCACCACAAGCCACACCTAGTAAGCTACAGTGCCTAGCAAGCACACACACAATCACCATTCATGGTTCTCGGCCAATATGTAATCTAAACCCTAACATAGAGCTACAAGCTTAAAGCATCTAAGTATGACTACCCCAGACCCTAGCCCCAGTGCTTGCACCAATTCATATCTAATTAGTATCATTACTTAATCACACAAGTGATCATAGCCCCTATGGCCTCAAAGGATCATTTCACTCTTCGATTATCACCTAAGTGCCTAATGCCTTACCTGAATCATGAATAAACATCAAGAATTCAAGTACTAGCATCATAGTGACCCTTAACTTGTCTCAACAATCCCTTGCCAACCTCTTGAAGCACCAATATGGCTTCCCTTTGGCTTGCCCAGGTTACTGTACTCTAAAATTGTTACCACCTTACAAAAAAGGGAGAATTACAAGTGTGTCATAATGGGTAAAAACCATTATATTGTGTAATTCTCACCATAGTGATTGAAATGTTGGGGGTAAAAGGCATGATCAACACCTTCTAAAAAATGTTCCAAGTTGGTAACTTGGCCCCCAAGAAAAGCCTTAAGGATTGTTTGTTTGTCAAGCAACCTATGGACTTCCTTGTAAGATTCTGAAAATTTGGGTACTCAATTGCAAAAATTTCACAAAAGAGATTTGGAGAGTTATGAGAAGGATATGAATGGTATGAAAGTGCTATTGGAGGACCAAATTGCTTATAGAATACAAGTATAGACAAAGGAAAACATAAAAAGGCTTTAAGGACTTAAGTGTCCTATTGTGTGCCTTTAGTTGTCCATGCTTATGACTTAAGTCAAACGGAAGTTTTGTGGGATTATCCCACATAAGGAGGGGTTGCTATGGCATGGGATAAGGAGGTCAAATGTGGGCCAACAGATTAAGGTAAAGAAACCATGGTCTTGTAGCAAGGAAAATGACATGAAGCTTGTTTAAGGTATTAAGTCTGTTTAGTGCACTTAAGACCATATAAGTGTCCACTCTTGTTCCTTATCTCCTAAATTTTGGCATCCACCAGTAAAAAGGAAGCCATCCCTCTCTTCCACACTTCCTCCATAGCCACCATACCTTTAAACTCAAAACTACTAGCAATTAAAGTCAAGGAAGCACAATTGGAAGCTATTTGGTCCTATTGCTTGAGTGTGCCTAGGATCAAGCCCCAATTTCAACATACCCATCAAGGTAACGGATCTCTTGCTACCATTGAGTTTTTACTATATTTTCATTCATCCATGGAGCTAGGGCTAAGCTTGGAAGAGAGCGACATGCTTGATGAACCAAGCTTAGTGAGGAGAATATACTTATTGAAGGTTTTGTGACCTAGTGTGAAGTGCACAGTGATAGCAGTGAATTTCTAGGATTTGGGAGCCCAAAAGTTAGTACTAACTAGTGTTAAAATCCTCCTAAAACCAAGCATTAGCTTATGGAGGGCTGCCCTAGTGATTTGGTTATGTTTATTATGTGTTTTATGGACTAGCCTATGGTATATTTTGCTACTGCATTTCATGCATTTGTTGGTTGTGAATGCCTACTGCATTTTGGTTGCTATATCTTGTACATATGCATTGTGTTTTTTGTATTTTAGTGTATTTGGATGCTGGTTTTAATGATGGTCACATTGCCAGTTACGGCCCTTCTAGTGGGAAGCATGTTTGAGGAAGGTAAAGTGTTCTAAATTAAGTTTAGAAGCTTAATTCAAGTTTACATATCAAGAATAGAGAAGTTTAGCAAAGTTCACTAAGTTCTGAGAAAAATAAAGCACTGAATGAAGTTCAGGGGCAAAATGGTAATTTTGCATCCCGAATAGCCGAGACGAGTCCCGAGTGTTTTAAAATGAATTTTTATAACTTAACTTTCAACCTTAACTCAAACTTAAAGAACAGACAAGAATTTAATCAAGAATGACTAAGTTACAAAGATGGGGAACTTAATTGCATTAAACTTGAAACTTTGGTGACCATGATGCTAAGTAATGGTTTAAGAAGGGAAAGAGAAGGGGGAGGTTGCCATAACCACATTTTCATCCTTCCCTCACTCATTTCTCTCTCAAATTAAGCTTGGAATCAAGTGATCTTGGTCTCAAGAGGTGCAATTCAAGGTGTATAAGCTTGGAGGAGACAATTTCAAGCTTGAAACCATGATTTTGAAGCTTGGAAAGGCGTTTTCCCACATCCCCTATTTTTGAACGAGGTAAGAAATGTGTTCTTGATTGAATTCATGTTTATTAGTTAGTTTGAAGCTTGGGTTTTGGTTAAAGAATGAAGTTTTAGTGATTAGTGCTTTGTTTTTGTATTGGAATTGGTGTAGAACTTTGGTGAGCTTGGTTGGTTGTAAGGGAGCTTGATTCTTGTGTGTTACTTGGAGTTGAGGTAAGAGGAGTATGTTTCCAAGTTCATTTAATGCCAATAGCTTTAGTTTGCTTGAAGAATTCGAGTGGTTTTAGCTATGGTATTAGTTAAAGGTTTTCGTTGAATTATGGTGGACTAGAGGAATTAGGAGGATTGGATTGATGTTACAAGACATCATAGATTGGCTTGTGATAGTTGGTTGTGATCTATGCAACATGTTCTATGTGTATATGAAATTTGGAGGCATTCCCAACATGTTTGATATGTGTAGGAGTGTCCAAAGTTCATAGCAGCAAAACCAGAGTTTTTCTTGGTATTTTGCTGGTTTCGTAACGTGTCGCCAATCCCCATGAGTTCCCATGAAGCATCGCCAAGACCTCAGAAAATTGGCAGAACATCGATGACTGTGGCGACGCGTCGCCAAGATAGCATTTGACACCCGGTTTTGTTTTTGGCATAACATTTTGCTCCGGTGTCTGATTGAGGTGATTCAAGATTCCATGCGAAGCTAAAAGGGAGTACTATCACCTCCATTTTTTAGAAAAACTTAAAATGCCCTAGTTTTAGATTTATATTAACTCAAACTGAAGGAAAGTTTTAAAGGAAACTATGTTGCAATGATCGCAACAAAGTGTTACTAGCCCAGGTGAAAGGTTTAGAACCCTTGGAAACCTAGCCGTGCCATAGCCATGAGGTTGTAAGATGAAACCTTGTTCATCTAGTCTACAACAAAAGGTCTTATGGCCTAGTCTACAAAGTTCCACCATATTTCCCCTGCATAATGACTATGGGAAGGCTACATGATTGCATCCTGTAATCTTCTGCTTGCTAGGAGGGGGTTAGTGATCAGAACTCGCTAGGCACGGAGTGATGCACCGTGAGGAGCACTACTTGAGGAAAGGTCTTTATGGCCTAGTTATATGTGCATATATCAGACCCTCATGCTATGTGAGCTCGCAGCAAGTTTACATATGTTCATCATATGTCCAGTCCTAGTAATTTTCTTGCAGGTACACTGAAGACCCCTTATTGAGAATTGTCAAATTCTCACTCCCTAGTTATGTTATGGAGAGACTGAAGTTGCTGGACCGGGTAATCGTTGAGGAATATCGCAGTAGTGTTCTTTTGTGTGTACAAGTATGGCATTTGAGAATCCTTGTGATTCTAATCTACATGGTGTATTTAGTTGGCTTGTTGGTCAAGTAATAGTACTAACTAGTATCTTCCTTTGGCTGCAGAGCCTAGTAGCACTTGGCTAAGGACTTTTGAGACTCGCCACTGGGACGTGTATCCAAGGTAGGAGTTAAGTCAAAAAGATCTCAGTAGAGGCTTGTATTTATACAGTACTTTTAGTTGCCTCCATAGTCTATGTTATGAGAAGTCCTCGACTCTAGGATTGCTCTTAGGTGACGGCATTAGTCTACTATATGTATGAATGTTCTCATGAGTTGTTATGTGTAGTAAACTCACACAAATGTTGATTTTGTATGCTTTGGCTATTTATACTTATTTTGTGTAGAAATTACTTGGCCAAGTTAATGTTTTATGGTTTTAATAAACCAAGTCAAAGAATGAAGAACATGCATATTGCATATTCTAGGATAATCAACTAGTAGCATGGGATTTAATCTGCACACATACACAACTAGCTAATTGCAATCCACCGTGAGACCAGCTCTCACAGGGCTTCCTGGGTAGAGGCCAAAAGCAATTTGGTCATCTAATAGCACTTTCAAACCATTCATATCCTTGCCATAACTCTCTATAACTACTTCTTGAGAGTTTTGTAGTTACGTACCCAAATTTTGAAAACCTTACAAAAAAGTCCATAGGGTGCTTGACAAACAAGCAATCTTTAAAGCGTTTCTTTACCAACTTAAAACACGTTCAAAAAGGTATTGATCACGCCTTTTATGCCTCACACTTCAATGATTATGGTGAAAAATACACAATATAATGGTTCTTGACCATTATGTCATAGTTTGTAATTTTCCCATTTTTGTGAGGTGGTAACACCCTAGTTCTAGTTTCTATTGTACCTCATACCAGCAGTGGGGGGTTATACACTTCCTCCGATATAATGCCTCATAAGGGGCCATGGCTATCACTAATTGATGACTATTATTGTAGGCATACTCTATCAAGGGTAGATGCTGATCCCATTCCCCCAAATAGTACAATACACAGCATCTTAATATGTCTTCCAGGACTTCAACAGTCCTCTTAATTTGCCCATCTATTTGGGGTTGATAAGCTAAACTGAACTTGAGTTGAGTACCCAAACCATGATGCAAGGATTTCTAGAACCTAGAAACAAACCTGGGTCTTTATTTGATACTATGTCCCCGGGAACACCATGTCATCTTACTAACTCCTTGATGTACAACTTAGTAAGCCTATCTAGGGAAATGGCAAGGTTCATAGGTAGGAAGTGTGTTGACTTAGTTTGTCTATCCTCTATGACCCATATAGCAATATGCTTTCCCCTGGTCAGTGGCATTCCAACCATAATGTCCATAGCTATAAAGCCCCACTTTCTTTCAGGGATAGGTAGGCTTTGAAGGTTGCCACCAACTTTCTAGTGCTCTATTTCAGTTGTTGGCATACTTCACAACTTGCCACATAGCTTCCAAAATCCTTTTTCATATATGCCCACCAAAAGTATGTTATTAAGGTGTGATACATCTTATTGACTCCTAGGTGCACACTTAGTTTGCTAGCAGCATGGGCTTCTTCTATAATTTGTTTTCTGAGGTCACCTTGTTCTGGCACATATAGTCTATTATGGAATTACAACAAATCTTGCCTAAAAGATAATCCTTCAAAGAGTTTTCCTTTTTCCTGGCCAGATATTCTAGCAAGACTTTCAACTTTTCGTTGAGCCATTCTAACTATGTCTTTCCATTCAGGCTTCATCGTTAGCATACTATCTTGATTTAACTTCTACTTCATCCATTGGTGTGCTAACCAAGCCAAATTATAGTCCTCAGCCTTAGGCCTTTCTTCACTAGCTTTGAGTACCCTTGTATACTTTTTGCTTAAAGCATCTCCCACAACATTAGCTTTGCCAACTGTATACTTTATCACATAGTCAAACTCCTTTATGAACTCTAGCCACCTCCTATGTCTTACATTCAAATCCTTCTATGCGAAAAAATACTCCAGGCTTTTGTGATCTGTATAGATCTAGAACCTATTATCTTGCAAATAATGCTTTTATTGTTTAAGTGCAACAACTACTACTACTAACTCTAAGTCATGCACTGGGTAGTTCTTTGTGTGAGGTTTTAGTTGTCATGACCCATAAACCACTAGCTTCCTATCTTGCATTAGGACACAACATAATCCCACTTGAGATGCATCAATGTACACTTCATAAGCTTTAGTTGGGTCAAGCAACATTAGCATAAGGGCTGTGGATAACCTCTTCTTCAACTATTAGAAGCATTGCTTACACTTACCACACCCCTCAAACTTCTAATCTTTCTTGCTTAAGTTGATAAGTGGAGCAGCTATTACAGAGAATTTATTCATAAACCTATGGCAATGACTAGCTAACCCTAAAATACTCCTAACTTCTTTTACACTTTGTGGTTGCTTCCAATCCAAGATTACCCTAATCTTCCCAAGGTCTACAGCCAGCCCTTGATGACTGATCACATGGCCTAGGAACTTTACCTTGGTGGTCCAAAAGTTGCACTTGCTCAGCTTCCCATACAATGCCTGCTTCTTCAACAAGTTGAGCACCACTTTCAGATGCTTTTGATGAGTTTCTTCATCCTTTGAGCACATTAGTATGTCATTTATAAAACTACCACAAATCGATCCAAATAGGCCCTAAACACCCTTTGCACAAGATCCATGAAGAAGGTGGCTTCGTTTGCCAACACAAATTGCTATACAGTGTACTCATAGTGACCATTCCTAGTTCTAAAAGTAGTTTTAGGTATATTTTCTTCCTTAAGCCTCAACTAAAAGTACCCTAATCTAAGAACTATCTTGGAGGACATTTTCACTCCCTTTAACTGATAAAAAAAATCCTCAATTCTTCAGAGTGGGTATTTATTCTTGATTGTTAGTGCATTGAGCTTTCTACAGTCAATGCATATCCTTAGGGTTCCAGTTTTCTTCTTGGTAAATAGCACAGGTGCCCCCCAAAGAGACTCACTCGACTTAAAAGAACCCTTATTTAGCAAGTCATCTAGCTACTTTTTTGATTCATCCATCTCTGGAATGGCCATCCTGTATGGGGCTACAAACATAAGGTTAGCTCCTAGTAGCAACTTGATCTCAAACTCAACCTCTATGGCAATAAGGAGTCCAAGCAGCTTTAAGTGGAATACTTCAAGGAATTCCCTCACAATGGGAATCCTACTCAGGTCTCTAACCTCTTCATCCTTATTTAACCCCATACATTCCTTATCGGTTAGCAAGGGAATGTGGTCTATTGCTTAAAGTTGCAAACCTTTAATGAGCTCAAGTGAAGGCTCCACCTCAATAGGTTCTTAGCCAGGTAGTACTAGCCTCATGGATTGGCAATCTACGCTTACTTGGTTCTCACTCAAGCAATCCATTCCTTGTATCACATCATATGTACTAGTCTCCAAGGCCACTAAATCTAGTCTTACGTTCAGCTCCCCAAGCCTAACTTCACACCTTTTAATATGTGACAAGTAAACATAACTTCATGTCCATTAGTTCTTACCAAGTACACCTCAAATAAGGTACTTACTTTTAAGTTCAATTCCTTAACTAACTTATAAGAAATGATAGACATGGAAGCATTAGTGTCATAAAGAACTGAAATTAACTTTTCATTAAGTTAAAGTGAACCTTTTAGTGCCTCCTTAGTCAGCCTCCTTGGACCTAAGTCAAGCTCCATCTCCTCAGCTTCTACTTCATGAGTCCTACTAGGTGTTTCAATTTAGAACACCCTTCCAATAGTAGGTAGCTGGCCCCTAGGGGCTTGTCCCTGGTTAGACCCTTTAGCAGCACTTACCTTTGCATGTGGTGCCCTATTGCCTATGGGAAAAGGTGTAGACCACTTGGTCCTGAGCCTCCCCATGAGTCTTCTATCTTTTTTCTTAATTGGCAAATCCTTCACCTAATGGCCTCGTGCTCCATACTTCAGGCAACCTTCAATAAGCTTGTAGCAAGGCTTGCGGCAATGAAAATTGCCACAAGTGTAGCACTGAGGTCCATATTGCTGAGGACCTTTACCCTTGTTCTTCTCCCTCCATGTTTTAGATAGAGTGTTGCCACCACACAAAAATGGGAGAATTACAATTGTGTCATAATGGCCAAAAAACCATTATATTGTGTAATTCTCACCATAGTGATTAAAGTGTAGGGGTAAAAAGCATGATCAACACCTCCTTAAAAGTGTTCCAAGTTTGTAACATGGCCCTAAAAAAAAATCTTAAGGATTGCTTATTTTTCAAGCAGCCTATGGAATTTTTTGTAAGACTTTAGAAATTTGGGTATTCAATTGCAAAACTTTCACAAAAGAGCTTTGGAGAGTTATGGGATGGATATGAATGATATGGAAAAAAATTTTGGTGGCTGAATTGCATAAAGGAAACAAAAGCTATTATTCAAGAACCTAGGGCAACTAAGTGTACAAATGTTCACAAAAAAATAACTTAAGGATGGGATGATTTTCTACAAGAGTAAAAGGTGGCCATTTCTACCATTATCCTAGCCTTTTATTTCTAAGTTCTAAGGTCAAAAAGGTGGGCTAAATATTAGCCAAAAAATCTTTGCTTAAGACATACTTATAATAACCTAAGTGAGGATTAAGGTTAAACTAATCAAGTTGAGAAAAATATCTTGATTTTTTTCCATTTCTTGGCCATTTTTCTCCCCCCACTAGGCAAAACCTGTTCCTTATCTCCTCCATAAGCTTCCATAGCCACCATAGCTCAAGCTCTCAAGAAATCACAAAGGAAAGCAACTGGATGCACCAAGAACAAGAAAAACCCCTACTTATCGGGTTAACAAAAGGTTTATTGGATTTCCATCAAAAGGTAAGGGTTTTATCAGGGTTTCATGGCTATTCATTGTTCAATACTAATGTCCAAACATCTATGATGCTAAGACCCTAAGCTTGGAAGAGAGCCAAGAGCTTGATGAACCAAGTTTAGGTTAAGGGGGAAATCACACCAAGGGTTTCTACCCTAAAGCTTTCGTGCTCTGTTATGCTAGTGAAATTGAGGGTTTCTAGAGCCTAAGTTAGTACTAACTAAGACCTAAAATACTTGTAAGACCAAGCAATAGCTTGAGGAGAGCTGCCATAGTGAGTTTTTAATGATTAATTGAATGATTATGGACTAACCTTAATGTGTTATTGTTGCTAGCATTTCATACATTTAGTGTTGTGTTTGTTTGTGCATTTGGATGTGTATATTTGTGTGTTTGTACTGTATTTTTTTATTTTATTTTCTTTGGATTTCATGTATAGGGCTGAAGTTTTAAGATTTTATTGATAAGCCCTTACTAAGTTTCATTGAAGAAACTTACCCCTTTTTGTCCATTTCAGGAGCACATGAAATAGAACATTCAAATTAATAGTTTTTGTTTGAATTTCTCTATGAAATTTTAGATATATTAACTTCCATATGTATAATGGTAAAATGGAAAGTTTCATGATTTTTGGAGCATAGTAGCTATTTTTAGTAATGGTACTTTCTGCCTTAAACAGCAGTTGATCCCTTCAAGTTTCTGGAGTGCTTAGTGCTTTGTGGAGCTCTCGAAGAAGCTTAGTGTACATGTTAACTTAGTTATTGGCATGTATGTAGTGCATGAATGTATGTAAATGAACTGGGTATGATGTATGTGTAGTGTGAGAAGGATATATGAATCATTGGAGTGTAGTTTGAAGTGCATTCACAATGCTGTCCATATGGTTCATGGGTTGTTTTGATGAAACTTTTATGAGTAAGATTTGGAAGGACTATAAATTCATGGAAATTGTTTTCACATGTGGTTAGGACATGTATGGAACTACCTATGTTGGTTTTGGACCTGGAAATGAAGTGAATGAATTTTAATAAATTTTGTATGGGAAAAATGGTCATAAAGTGACCAAAATTTTGACTCTGCACAGAAAGTTTAATATCTCCCTATGTAGAATGTATCACTGTATGAAATTTTGACCAAATCTATAGTACATCTAGAGATTGAACTGAAAATTAGAATTTCTAAATTTGGAGCCCTGTAGCCAAAGATATGATGTTGTAAATTTGGCTAAGTTACTGTTCATTTAGTCAGAATTTTGTAGCCAATTTCAAAAATCCATAACTTGGTCAATGGGTGTGCTATTGATGTAAACAAAATTCCTTGGTTTGCTCTAGGTCTCTACTTGATAATGGAGCAAATAAAATTAGGGGTTACATGGCTAGAATGATACAATTTGTTAGCGGAAGTTACAGGAGTAGTGACTGGTCACTAGAACTTAACAAGATTGCCTAATGTGTGCGGTAGCCAAGATTAAGACTTGTGCTAGTGTTTTCATTCTTTGCTGCCATGGTGTGCATGAAATGTGAATATGTGTGTGATGGTTGGACCAATATGCATGACTTTACATTATGCCCAAGAGTGCCACTTGCGTACGCACACTACGGGTAGTGTTCTGATGGCCTACAGAACATTACCAATCTTGGGAGTATAAATGAATAATTTTGGCACCATAATTGGACTACCCCGGAGTGGGTAACAGAAGTTGGTATCAGAGCATGGTTTATATTAGAGTTGGATATCATTCCATCATGCCTGCATATAGTTATATTCATAGAACTTAGTTGGGTCAGCTGCTAGTGTCAAGTACCTAATATATTGTACTACTGTGCTCTTCTGTTGATCATGAAATTTCAGGAAAATGGTATCTACAAGGAGAGGGATCAGGGACCCCTAAGATCTCCTACTGAGCAAGGACAAGCCAATAAAAATGAAAGGGGTGAACAAGAGCAGCCAAGGGTTCAGAATGTGGAAAACCCAGCACTTGAAATGAATGTACCATAGGTATGGGTCAAACTACAATGAAATCTGGCACAGATAAATGAAAACTTACTAAGGCTACTACAAGCTCAACAACAAGGTGTTCAAGTAGTACAGGCATTCCCGTAAGAGAAAAACCAGGAAATTGCTCAGAACAACCCAGTGAATATTCCTTTTGATGAAAATGAAGAGCATGAAGAAGCTAAAGATAAGGATAGGTGACACCCCAGAGCCAGGAGAATTAGGTCTGAGATTGGCCAGGTATCCTAGGCCAACAACTCAGCCTATGACCATTCCATGAGGAATAAAGTTGAGAGACCTAGTGAGAGCAGTTGAAGGCCAAAAGATTTGTCAGAGGCCTAAAGTCAAACATTAGAAAGGCTATTAGACCTTTTAGAGTAGTCACATACTATGAAGTAGTGTAGAAAGCCCTACTAGTAGAGCAAGAGTATGAGACTAAGTACTTTCCCAGTGGACTAGGGGAAAGTAGTAAGGAAGAAGGCAAGAAGAAAAAGCCACCACATGGCCAAGGAATTGCCAAGAATTCTCATCTTGGTAATGAGGGCAAGGTTAAGTGGAAGTTCCTTGGCCTAAGGTGCCCTAAATGTAAGAGGTTTCATGGAAAGAAACCTTGCTATTTTGACACCCAAACATGTCTAAGATGTGGATCCATCGACCATTGGATCAAAGATTGCCCACAGGCTCAAAAGAAGCCAGAAGATCAAGGTCTAGTAAGGCCTATTGGGGCAGGACCTAGAAGAGGAGCACCTAAGGAAGGACAACAGAGGCCAGTTCCTCTGGTGCCTTGGCCTCCAACGTAGAGAGCTAGTAGAGTCTTCCAAGTGGAGAGGCCAGAAACATTAGAACAGGGAGGAGCACTAGGAGGTAACATTTACCTTAATGGTATGCCTGCTAGTGCTCTATTTGATATTGGTGGATCCGTGTCTATAGTAGCTAAGAAATTTGTTGATGCCATGAAATTGCCTACTGAAATCATGCCTAGGATATCCTTAGTGAAAATAGCAGGTAGTCAAAGTCTTTTCATTAATGAACTAGCTAAGGATTATGAGTTAGTAGTAGGAAAGACTAAGGTTATGACTAATCTGCTAGTGTTGGATATTCCGAAGTATGATTTAGTGCTGGGTATGAATTGGCTCGTTATGCATAACATAAAAATTGATTGTGCTAAGAGGGAAATAACATTGCCTAAAGGTGAAGTGCATGCATTAGTGAATTCTAAGGAATTAGTGTATGAAATGCACGGCATGGAGCTGGAGGTACTAAAAGAGATACCTATGATTTCTGAGCATGATTACTATTATGAATTGAATGAATTGCACTGTGATGAGAAAATGGATAGAATACCTATAGTGAGAGACTTTCCACAAGTCTTTCCTAAAGACCTGCCAGGTATTCTCCACTACAGGAAATTGAGTTTGAGTTCAAGTTGCAACCAAGAGCTAGTTCAATATCCATAACTCCTTATAGAATGCCAATCACAGAGATGAATGAGCTTAAGAAACAACTTGATTAACTTCTTGAAAAAGGGTCCATAAGACCAAGTGTTTCACCATGGGAAGCTCCTGTTCTCTTTGCGAAAAAGAAAAATGGATCTTTGAGACTATCCATTGACTACAGGAAGCTCAGTACAGTGACTGTCAAGAACAAGTATCCACTCCCTACGATTGAGGATCTTTTTGATCAACTCAATGGAGCTAAGATCTTCTCCAAGATAGATTTGAGATATGGATACTTCCAGTTAAGAGTAAAGGAAGAGGGCATTCCTAAAACTACATTTAGGACCAGATATGGGCATTATGAGTACACAGTCATGCCATTTGGTTTAACTAATGCCCCAACTGCTTTCATGGACCTGATGAACAAGGTCTTTAGACTACATTTGGAAAAATTTGTGCTTGTGTTCACTGATGACATCCTAGTGTATTCGATGTATGAAAATCAACATGACCATCATCTGAGGATTGTCTTAAAGACTCCGTTGGAACATCAGCTGTATGCCAAGCTATCCAAGTGTGAATTCTGGATAAGGGAAGTGTCTTTCCTATTACACATCATAGATGCAGAAGGCGTTAAGGCAAACCCTGAAAAGGTCAAGGCAATGCAAGAGTGGGAAAGACTAAAGACAGTGAAGGAAATCATAAGTTTCCTAGGATTAGGTGGATACTATAGGAGATTTGTATTAGGCTTTTCCATGATTGCCTTAGTTCTTACTCATCTGACCAATAGGGGTCAAAGATTGGAGTAGACTGAGAAGTGTGAAAAGAGTTTCCAGGAGGTCAAGCAGAGGTTGATTGAAGCTCCAGTATTGATTCTTCCAGATCCAAGTAAGCCCTATATCATCTATACAGATGCATCTAGATCTGGGTTTGGTTGTGTACTTATACAAGATAGAAATATCATTGCTTATGGGTCAAGGCAGTTGAGACCCCATGAGCAATATTATCCTACCCATGACCTAGAACTGGCAGTAGTTATTTTTTCCCTGAAGCAACATAGGCATTACTTGATGGGTAGTTCCTTTGTGATCTACACTGACCATAAGAGCCTAAAGTACTTGTTCACTCAAAAAGAGTAAAACATGAGGCAAAGGAGATGGTTAGAGTACATCAAGCACTATGACTGTAGTATATAGTACACAAGGGCAAAGGCAATCTAGTAGTAGATCCCTTGAGCAGGAAATACACAGGACTTCTGAAAGGAAGATCCATAACTGATCATAATGAGCAGAATAGTCTGCTATGCCTATGGCATAAATGGCATAAGTGGGAGGAAGCCCAAATCTACACAATGACAATCCAATCAGAATGGATTAAAAAAGCCAAAAAGCCATAAGAGACAAATTCTGATCTAAAAAAAAATTTAGGAGAGGAAAAGGATTCCTTGTATCAATCCTTTACCTACAAGCGAAGATTACTGTACTTCGAGGACTGAATCTATTTGCCTAAAAGACCAAAGCTCAAGGATGAAATACTTGAAGAAGCTCACACAAGCAAGTTGAACATCCATCTAGGAAGTGAGAAAATGCATAAAGAATTGAAGACTCACTTCTGGTGGCCAAATATGATGAGAGACATAGCTACTTATGTCTCCAAATGTGCCACTTGCCAAAGGGTAAAAGTAGAGCACCAAAAGCCAACTGGTACCCTATAGACTCTACCTATACCAATGAGGAAGTGGGGCAACATAACCATGGACTTTTTGACTGGGTGGCCTATGACCAGATTACGGCATGATACAATCTCTAGGTCATTGTGGATAGGCTAACCCAATGTGCCTACCACTTACCTATGAAACTCCCAGATTCTCTGGAAAAGTTGGCTCAAATGCATATCCAAAAGATAGTGAGGCTACATGGAGTGCCAGACTCCATTGTATCTGATAGAGATCAAAGATTTACAACTCAGTTTTGGAGTGCTTTTCATAAAGCACTAGGAACCAAAATCCATCTGAGTACTGCTTATCATCCTCAAATAGATGGGTAATCTGAAAGGGTGATACAAATACTGGAAGACATGCTCAAGAGCTGTGTGTTAGATTTCAAAGGTGAATGGGAATAACATTTGTAATTTCTGGAATTCTCATATAACAATAGTTACCAAAGTACCATTGGCATGGCACCTTATGAAGCATTATATAGAAGAAGGTGCATGACACCCCACTATTGGGAAGCCTCAAACAGGCTATAGCTGGGTCTTGAAATTATTGAAGAAACAACTGCCAAAATCAAGAAAATTCAAGAAAGATTAAAAAAGTTACACCAACCAAAGGCACTGTCAGATTTGGAAGAAAAACCAACTTACCTCCAAGATACATCGGTCTTTTTGAGATCTTGGATAGAGTTGGCAAGGTAGCATACAGGTTTGCTCTACAGCCAAGCATGTCAAGTGTTCATAATGTTCTTCATATTAGTATGCTTAAGAAGTGTCAATTGGACACAAAGCATGCTATTGTAGCCGAAGACATACAGTTGGAACCTAATTTGACATATGAAGAGAAACCTATAGCTATCTTAGCCAAGGATACCAGAACGTTAAGAAGCAAACATATTCCTATGGTTAAAGTTCAGTGGTCACACCACTCTGAAAGAGAATCAACCTGGGAAACTGAAAAAGACCTTGTGGAAAGGTATCCTAAAGAATACCCAAAGCTAAAGGCTATTTTGGAGGACCAAAATTTTTATGGGGTGGAGGATTGTTACCACCACACAAAAATGGGAGAATTACAACTGTATCACAATGGCCAAAAAACCATTATATTGTTTAATTCTCACCACAGTGATTATAGTGTGGGAGGTAAAAGGCATGATCAACACCTCCTTAAAAGTGTTCTAAGTTAGTAACTTGGCCCACAAAAAAACTCTTAAGGATTGCTTATTTTTCAAGCAGCCTATGGACTTTTTTGTAAGACTTTGGAAATTTGGGTATTCAATTGCAAAAATTTTACAAACAAGCTTTGGAGAGTTATGGGAAGGGTATGAATGATAGGGAAACAAATTTTGGGGGCTGAATTACATAAAGGAAACAAAAGCTATTATTCTAGAACCTTGGACAACTAAGTGTACAATTGTTCGCAAAAAAATAACATATGGATGGGATGATTTTTTAAAAGAGTCAAAGGTGGCCATTTCTACCATTATCCCATCATTTTATTTTTAGGTTCTATGCTAAAAAATTTTGGCTAAATAATTCAAAAAGGTGGGCCAAAGATTAGCCAAAAAGTCTTTGCTTAAGACATACTTATAGTGACCTAAGTGAGGATTAAGGTTAAACTAGTCAAGTCAAGTAAAATATATTGATTTATTGCCATTTCTTGGCCATTTTCATCCCCCCACAAGGAAAAACCTATTCCTTATCTCCTCCATAAGCTTCCATAGCCACCATAGCTCCAGCTCCCAAGAAATCACAAAGGAAAGCAACCGGATGCACCAAGAACAAGAAAAACCCCTAGTTTTTGGGTTAACAAAAGGTTTATTGGATTTCCAGAAAAAGGTAAGGGTTTTATCTAGGTTTCATGGCTATTTATTATTCAATACTGATGCCCAAACATCCATGAAGGTAAGACCCTAAGCTTGGAAGAGAGCCAAGAGCTTGATGAACCAAGTTTAGGTTAAGGGGGAAATCGCACCAAGGGTTTTGGCCCTATAGCTTTGGTGCGCTGTTTTGGTAGTGCAATTGAGGGTTTCTAGAGACCAAGTTAGTACTAGCTAAGACCTAAAAGACTCGTAAGACCAAGCAATAGCTTGTGGAGGGCTGCCATAGTGAGTTTTTAATGATTAATTGAATGATTATGGACTAACCCTAATGTGTTATTGCTGGCAGCATTTCATATGTTTGATGTTGTGTTTGTTTGTGCATTTGGATGTGTATATTTGTGTGTTTGTACTATATTTTTATGTTTTAGTGTCTTTGGATTTCATGTATATGGTTGAAGTTTGAGGATTTTATTGATAAGCCCTTACTAAGTTTCATTCAAGAAACATACCCCCTTTCTGTCCATTTTCAGGAGCACCTGAAAGAGAACAATCAGGTTAATAGTTTTGGCTTGAATGTCACTATGAAATTTCAGGTAAACTAATGTCCATATTTTTAGTGGTAAACTATAAGTTTTCATTATTTTTAGAGCATAGTAGCTATTTTTAGTAATGGTACTTTCTGCCTTACACAGCAACTGGTCCCTTCAAGTTTCTGGAGTGCTTAGTGCTTTGTGGAGCTCTCGAAGAAGCTTAGTGTACATATTAACTAAGTTATTGGCATTTATGTAGTGCATGAATGCATGTAAATGAATTGGGAATGGTGTATGTGTAGTGTGAGAAAGATATATGATCATTGGAGTGTAGTTTGAAGTGTATGCACAATGCTGTCCATATGGTGTTTATGGGCTATTTTGATGGAATTTTAATGAATAAGGGTTGGAAGGATTCTAAATTTAGGGAAATGGTTTTCACATGTGATTAATACATGTATGGAACTACCTATGTTGGTTTTTGACTTGGAAATGAAGTGAATGAATTTTAATAAATTTTGTATGGGAAAATGGTCATAAAGTGACCAACATTTTGACTCTGCACATAAAGTTTAATATCTCCCTGTGTAGAACGTATCCTGCTATGCAATTTTGACCAAATCTATATCACATCTCAAGGTTGAACTTGAATTTGGAATTTATGAAGTTGGATCCCTGTAGCCAAAGATATTATGTTTCAAAGTTGGCTAAGTTACTGTTCATTTGGTGAAAATTTTGTCACCAACTTAAAAAATCCATAACTTGGTCCATATGTGGGCTATTAATGTAAAAAAAAATTTCTTGGTTTACTATAAGTCTCTAATTGATAATGGAGTAAATAAAATAGGGGGTTATATGGGTAGAAGGATACAGTTTATTAGTGGAAGTTATTGGTGCAGTGACTGGTCACTAGAACTTAACAAGATTGCCTAATGTGTGTGGTAGCCAAGATTAAGACTTGTGCTAGTGTTTTTCTTCTTTGCTGCTATGGTGTGCATGAAATGTGAATATGTGTGTGATGGTTGGACCAATATTCATGTGTTCACATAGTGCCCAAAAGGTCCACTTGGGTATGCACACTAAGGGTGGTGTTCTGATGGCCTACGGAACATTACCAATCTTGGGAGTATAAATGCACAATTTTGGCACCATAGTTGGACAACCCCGGAGTGGGTAACATGGAGTGTGCTCAACTCAGGTCCTTTTCTTTGTTGCTTGATAGCCCTTTTTAATGCTACCCAATACGACTCTTTCCTGGTCCTTGAATTCCTACCCCATAGCTAAAGTGACACGATCCCCCGTGCCCCTGCCCGGGATACCCTGTGAGCGTATGTCTCACGGTGGATTGTAATTGGCTAGCTGAGTATGTGTGCGGATTAAATCCAATGCTACTGGTTGATTAACCTAAAAATGCAATATGTATGCTTTTATGCTTTGACTTGGTTTATTAAAACCATAAAAGATTAAAACAAGAACTCGGCCGAGTAATTTCTGCACAAATATACACAAACTACCAAAGCATATCAAAATCAACATTTGTGTGGTTAACTACACATAAACAACTCATGAAAGCATTCATACAATGAAGTAACTAATGCTCCCACCCAAGAACAATCCTGAGTCAAGGACTCTTTATAACATAGATTATGGAGGCAAAAGAAAGTACTGTATCAAAATACAAGACTTTGCTGAGATCTCNTAACATCAAACAATTCCTCTCAATCCCGCTAGTCCACCATAATTCACCAAAACGTTTCTCAATGCCTTAGCCAAAAACTACTCAAATTTCTCAAGCAATTCCAAGCCAATAGCATTCCATGAACATAAAAACACTTCTCCCTTACCTCAACTCCAAGTAACAAGCAAGAATCAAAACCCCTTTTCGTTCAACCAAGCTCCCAAAGTTCTACACAAGTTCCAATCCAAAAACAAAGCTCCAAACATCAAATTCATGCCTCCTAACCAAAACCCAAGCTTCAAATCAACCAAATACCATGAATTCAATCAAGAACACAACTCTTACCTCGTTCAAAAACAGGGGATGGAGAAAAACGTCCTCCCAAGCTTCAAAAACATGATTTCAAGCTTGAAAATGCTCCCTCCAAGCTTATATACCCTTAATTGTACCTCTTGACACCAAGATCACTTGATTCCAAGCTCAATTTGAGAGAGAAATGAGTAAGGGAAGGTTAAGAACGTTTTTATGGCAGCCTTCCCTTCTCTTCCCCTTCTTAAACCCTCACTTAGCAACCAAGATCACCAAGGTTTCAAGTTAAGTGCAATTAGGTCCCCCATCTTTGTAACTTAATAGTTCTTGATTAAATTCTTGTCCATTTGTCAAGTTTGAGCTAAGGTTAAAAGTTAATTTTTAAGAATTCATTTTAAAACACTCAGGACTCATCCCGGCTACTCAGGGTGCAAAATTACCATTTTGCCCCTAAACTTAGTTCAGAGCTTTATTCTTGTCGGAACTTAGTGAACTTCGGTAAACTCCTTTATTCTTGCTAAGTAAACTTAAATTAAACTTCTAAACTTAATTCAAAACTCTTTACCTTCCTCAAGAAGGTTCATAACATAAAGCCCTCTACACAACCTCATGGTATTCTCTTGCTCCAACAACCCTTACGATTTTCTTGAGTTTTATCCTAAGTCCCCTAAGGAACTGCTTGATATTTAGCCCTTCTTGCCCATCATACTTGATAGCTGAAGTGCTATTACCCTTCAAACCTGATGCCCCAAGGCATCTTCGTTTGCTGTCATGTTGATAGGTGGAGAGACTTCCTGAGGAGGCGAGCGCCTGGAGCTCTGGTTTCCCAACTGAGTGTGC